>JAECUM010008219.1:0-12500 GCA_016617855.1 Megalonaias nervosa | reverse complement strand
TAAAGTAAATGAGTATAAACAGACTACAATTAGTATTACTACTACAACATTTATTACTATTACTACTACAATTACTACTACCACCACCACTACTACTGCTACTACAATTAGTATTATTACTACCCACATTTATAACTACTACAATCGCTACTACTAATACAATTAATACTACTACAATTTATACAACAATTTCTACTACTACTATAATATCTACTACTACTACTACTACTACTACTACTACTACTACTACTCTACTAATACTGCTACTACTACTACTATTACTACTACCACGACTACTAAATTTATTTTACTGCAGAGAAATGAACATTCCTGACTTTTTTTAGTAGACATTAATACAGGTATTAAGGATGAACAAACCCATCATAAAATAATCGGAGGTGACTTAATGATGGTAACGGAACGAGACAATCTTATGTTAACAATCCTAAAGCAAAAAATAACGTTTTAAATATAAGTATAGAGATTAATTTCACAGACATTTGAAGAGAGGCTAATATAAGTGTAAGCAGATATACATTGAGGGAGACTAATATAGGTGCCAGGAAGCCAAATCTTTGAAAGCAGACAAATCAGATTTTTTGACGAATGAAAGTCTTAATTTTAGCAAGCAGAGACATATATGGAGAGTTTATTGAACATATAAGTCACTTATAAAAACTAACAACATTTTAAAATTTTAATAAAGGAAAGGGTTTTTTGAAACTTAGTAACACCTGATTAAGAGCTTTACATGATATAATGGTAGTTAAAGATAACATTTTGTAAAAGATGGATCAATGTGTATTACAGGTAGATGATACTAAAAATAGACTCAACACACACACACACACACACACACACACACACACATATATATATATATATATATATATATATATATATATATATATATATATATATATATATATATATATATATATATATATATATATATATAAAACTTTCTGCTACGTCCATCACACAATTTAATACTGCATTTATCAATCTGCGTCCTTACTTGTGTTTGTATGTATCGTTTTCTCTTTCTTTCATCCCTACTAAGTGTTTTAGTGCGCTCAAAAATCTACGTGGTTATGTAAAATGATAAAATTATCAACAAAACAACAAAAATGCGTAGATATCTGAGTACAGATTGAATAGTGTTCCTCCTCCCGCGAGATTACACGAGACACTATCTCCATCAGGGTCACTGACAGAAAAGGTCTCTATGGTGGTCAACGTCTCTGTGTTCTCATCCACACTCACAGTCAAATTAAGATCGTGTATAACAGGAGGCTGAAAGCAAATGATTCGATGTTAGCAAATCTTTGTACATCAGGCATGTACTCATTAGGAAGTTGTAGTAGAAAACTGAAGCCATAGACAGAAAAATGAGTTATTTAGTAATTTTTATTCCACTCTTTTACTAATAATTCCCAGTATTCTTCTTTCTTTCAAATAATACAAACTGACGCAGTATCTAAAACTACCAAAATGAATAAAACACGGATTTAACTTTTGGCTTTGTTTATTTAAAATTTTTGACAACGTGGTATCAATAATGTACTATCAGCAGAAAGATGACACGTTCAGTTCGAAAAGTTGACAATGCCCGACACTATATAAAACATGAAGTTTGTGAATGTACGTAAAGAATATGAATTCAAGGTAGACACCCACCCGTCCGCACCGAATTTGTTCCTCCAATTCCTAAAATCCCTAATTAATTCCCGACTTTTCCTTTCCTCGAAATTATTCACCACCCACCCACCCACCCATTCCTCGCTCACACCTGGAAACAAATTGGGTTCCTGAAACAAACACTGTAACAAACATTCCGAAACGCATTGGGTATAATAAATGGTTAGAACAGTTAAATTACTTCATATTCAAACTTTTTTGTTTTTAATCACGTTTTCATTATTCTTTTTATACAATTAAAGTATATCTTGACGCATGATTATATCTACTGCTAATTTTTAACGGGCAAGGAGAAAAGAGACAAACTATTTAATAAAATAGTATCTGTCGCTATTTTATGGATATAAATAATATAGTAAACTTGAATTGTTGTAAATTCAAATACTTAGGAAAATTAAATTGTAAGGTTATTATATCAAAACTACAAAACTTGAATTTTATTGGACATCTTAGTAAAATCGATAATTTAAAAATAATAGTCTAGAAGATGATGCATATCCAAACATGGGTATAATTATTTTGTCGAGTAGTAATAACAAGTTTCGATAAATTGTCATTTTTAAACAGTTTATCATATAAAAATAAATTACAACGTACCTGTACTGGGTGAGTGTCAAAGACCATACTTGCAAGGTTTTATTAAGAAATCTTTATTAAAAAGACACGTGCAGTTTACACGACAAAAACAATGGTTCAGCTTGATTTTGTAGTTCATTGAAAACATTAAAACATTTTCAAACTGTACTTACTTTCTGCTTATTTTAATCAGTTCTTGTGACACTTATAAGAAGAGTTAGGGCAACTTTTTATGGGAGAATAATTTTCACTGAATGCACAAATGATCGTGACGAATTGCAACAATAAATTGAAACCTTTGTATGAAAGACTACAGAAACATACAACCTCTTTACATTTATTAAAATACTTACCGATCCAAAAATCAGCCTGGATGTGGATAAAACTGTTAAGCTGCATACAGTCACATGTAGCTTAATTTTCTTTTCTTCTGCTTCTCGCATCGTAACGGAAAGAAGTTTTCTCTGAATCAAATTCACCTTGTTTCTATCGTTAACATATTGTACACCTAATGCATTAACAGCACACCTATCATCTATCGTACCTTTACCTATTGCTTCCACAATTTTTCACCTCAAAAAATTACTCTAAAGTCAGCGTCAATTGAAAGATAACTAGGTATGAATGATGAAAGGCGCGTTACAGTTTGGTGAACTATTCTATATTGACAAAAAATTATATCTTATATTTTAATAGCTAATTGAAATAAATTTGTTTACATTATTCTCATCATTCGTCACTAAACAGCTATTTGACGAGCAGAGTGTACTACTAGGAAAACTGACAAAAACAGATAATGTGAAAGGTCTTGATCGATATACGTGAACCCTCGGTTCAAGGTTTCCTGATAATAGTAAAAGATATGAAATAATCGGAGACTGTCATTTAAAGGTAAACTACAAGGGGTGTAAAATATCTGAATACTCAGTTTAATTCGCAAATTATTCCCTACATTATAACACTGAAGTGTACACTATTGATATTTGTAAAACACTGTAATCAGGGTCTGCAGAACAGCCTGGAAAATCCCATCAATCATGCAACAAGTGGAAAATATATCAAAATTTGCATACTATGTTATTATGACAAAGTTATGAACCCAGGATGACGACATTTTAGCAACATCCGTGTTTTTATCTGCAAATTTGGAAAACAGTTAGTACTTTAATCACTAACGGCTGTCAATTTGCAAACAAAGGAAATGAAAGAAAGAGTAACTACTTGAATGCAAAAATTACAAAAAAATCTGTCATTTTCAGACCCCGACAAAGATATTCCGACATCTTCACGAGTAAAGCAGAGTAGTTCATATGAAGGTAAATGTCTATGATATACTTGAGGTATGACGATTTTGTCCATAAATAGATAACTGATTACAAGGTTAAGGAATGATAAAAGATAAAGTACTCCCTCCATATCAGCAACCAACAAACATACTAACAATCAATGCACTGTATGCATGCCCTCCAACTTAATTTAACGCACCAGTAAACAAAGGTATTACACAAACATTTAAAGAAATATTATTTACTCCACAGACAATTTATATTTAACTAATAGGCCATTTGAGATATTTGATAAATACACTTTATAAATAGACAACGGTGATTCAATTAATAGACACTGTGTGATATGAGATTCAGGCATAATGAATTATACTCTGCATTATGGATGGCAACAGCTGGATAAAAATATCATACTGGTACATAACAAACAAACATGTGTCATAGTTAATAAAATCAATATGTAGATTTCACGTAGACATTCGGGTAAGAAACCTCGTATCTGGACGCATCATACCGTTAATTGATGACTAGGCAAACAACTATATTATATATCTAAACCAGTTGAATATAATATGCAATAGTTTTAATATTCCTCATCATCATGACAGATATGGGAGGTCGTGGGTTCCAATCCCGGCCGAGTCATAACAAACACTTATAAAAATGTTACTAACAGCTGCCTCGCTAGGCGCTCAGCAATAAAGGTTAATGTTAGAATTGGTCGGCCTGGTGTCAGGATAATGTGACTGGGTGGGACATCATGCTATATGTCTGCGGCATGATGCCCCAGTGCTAGACATCACTGTAAACTGCCACACTGCAGACATCGTAGCGATATGGATGAAAAATTGTTAAAGCTACGTTAAAAATATATACACACACACACACACACACACACACACAGACACAAACACACACCTGATCACCATGACTGAACATATAATTATGTAAAATAGACATATCTAATTGAAAAAGGCTCTAACAAACTAACACTGATATCAAGGTTTTGGAGAATCTACATCATCTGATTTGGTAAGTGCATATATACGACATTATAATTATGGCGCTGGATCAGTTTAATACTGGAGAAAACTGGATGCAAAGGGAATGCATTTTCTTATAAAAACATCATTCTATCCTGTTACGTATATGTAATTAAATTGCTTGTGTGTTAGTTTTAAAATTCTTTTTTATTTTATTTTTGTTTCATTACATTTTATGATAATGATTATTTTCACCGGATTCGATATTTTCTTTTAGTAATGTTGTTTATCTAAGACGTAAAAGATGTTACATGAGTAATATTTTTACTTTTCCTTGGTCCGCGGTAGTGTAAACGCTACGCGAAAACGATTGGCTATTGTCAAGGTTATTTCGTTTAGTCTGAATAAACAATGTTGTATTTTCAATTTATTTCAGAGTGAGAACAGATAGGGGTTCTTGCTACGTGACAAATTACATTTTTCTTATTGCGTTGTTCAAGTGTTAAGAAACCAAGTAATCTATCTCGCGAAACGGGATGATAATTCGGGTGGATATAATACCTTTTCTGAGCGCTTGTCAGTCAGTTGTATTTTTGAAACCTTGAAGGCTGGATGGGTTTTTATTGTTGAAACCATATTGGAACGTCGTCGAGATTCGAACCTGGATTCTAATAGAACTATTTAGTGATAGGACTTGTATTTTTCATTCTTAGGATTAAATTTTGGATTATATTCACAAACTATAAGTCCTATTTCCAATTTATACATTGTTTTCTAGGGAAATAAATTATTTTGTTAAAATATACTAATCTTGTTGACTTCACTCTTTTCTTCTGTTACATTCGTAAGAGCCTACACGTAACAATCCTAAAAGGAAATACTAGTATGCAGATTCTAGGATTGAAAAACCTTCTAAAATAAATTAACTCATTTAGGCATTGTTTGTTATTTTATATCGATTGTTGGCGAATTAAATTGTGTATTCAGATATTTTTACACCCCTTGCGGTTTATCATTAAATGACAGTCTCCGATTATTTATCGACATATATAAAGATATCGATCAAGATCTTTCACATTCATATTATCTGTTTTTGTCACCGTTTTCCTAGTAGTACACTCAATCCGTCAAATCACTGTTTAGTGACGAATGATATGAATAATGTAAACAAATCTATTTCAATTAGCTACTGAAAATATAAGACTTCATTTTCATGCCAGTATAGAATAGTTCACTAACTTCTAACGCGCCTTTCATCATTCATACGTAGTTATATTTCAATTGACGCTGACTTTAGAGTAATTTTACAGAGGTGAAAAATTGTGGAAGCAATAGGCAAAGGTACGACAGATGATAGTTGTGCTGTTAATGCGTTAGATTTACAATATTTTTAACGATAGGAACAAGGTGAATTTGATTCAGGGAAAACTTCTTACCGTTACGATGCGGGACGTAGAAGAAAAGAAAATTAAGCTACATGTGACTGTATGCGTCTTAACATTCTTATCCACATCCCGGCTAATTTTCGGATCGGTAAGTATTTTAAGAATGCAAAGAGTTTGTATGTTTCTGTAGTCTTTCATAAAAAGAATTCAATGTACTTTTGCAATTTTGTCGCGATCATTGGTGAAGTCTGTGAAATTATTTTCCCATAAAAGGTTGTCCTAATTTTTCTTATAAGCGTAATAAGAACTAAAATAAGAATGGAAAAAAAAGCAGAAAGTGTGCACAATTTGGAAACCTTTTAATATTTTCAATGAACTATAAAATCAAGCTGCACCATTGTTTTTGTCGTGTTAACTCTTTATCATATTGAATGAAGAAAGAAATTCCTAACTTTCACATAAACGTGTCGTGTCTTGCTATTAAAGATTTCTTAATAAAACCTTGCAAGTGTGGTCTTTGACACTCCTCAAGTACATGTATGTTTTAATTTTATTTTTATATATAATAAACTATTAAAAAATGATAATTTATCGAAACTTGTTATTACTACTCGACAAAATAATTATACCCATGTTTGGTTACGTATTTTCTTCTACAGTATTATTTTTAGTTACCTTTTCAGTAAGATGTCCAATAAAATTCAAGTTTTGTAGTCTTGCTATGATAACCTTACATTTTAATTTTCCGAAGCATTTGAATTTACAACAATTCAAGTTTTCTATATTATTAATATCCATAAAATAGCAATCAATACTGGTTTATTAAATAATTTACTTCTTTTCCCCTTGGCCCTTAAAATTTAGCAGCAGATATGAACATGCATTAAGATATACTTTCACTGTATAAAAAGGATAATTGAAACGTGATTAAAAACACAGAAGCTTGAATATGACGAATTCAACTGTTGTAACCATTATTATACCCAATGCGTTTTGGAATGTTTGTTTACAGTAGTTATTTCAGGAACCCAATTTTTGTCCAGGTGTGAGCGAGGAATGGGTGGGTGGTGAATAATTTCGAGGAAAGTCGGGAACTAATTAGGGATTTTAGGAATTGGAGGAACAAATTCGGTGCGGACGGGTGGGTGTCTACGCTGTATTCATATATTGCAAGCAAATTCACAAATTGCATGTTTTATGTAGTTTTGGGCATTGTCAACTTTTGGAACTCAACATGGCTTATTTCTGCTAATATTACATTATTGATACCATATTGTCAAACACTGTAAATAAGCAAAACCAAAAGTTAAATCCGTGTTTTATTAATGTTGGTAGTTTGTAGATGTTGCGACAGTTTTGCATTATGTGATGGAAAGAAGAATACTGGAAATTATCAGAGAAGAGTGAACTAAAAATGACCGAGTAACTCATTTTTCTCTCCATGGCTGCAGCTTTGTACTACAACTTTCTAATGAGTATGTACCTGATATACATAGAGTTTTTTAATCGAATCATTTGCTTTCAGCCCCCTGTTATACACGATCTTAATTTGACTGTGAGTGTGGATGAGAACACAGAGACGTTGACCACCATAGAGACCTTTTCTGTCAGTGACCCTGATGGAGACAGTGTCTCGTGCAATCTCGCTGGAGGAGGGACACTATTCCATCTGAACTCTGCGTCAGCTCCAAGTATTTAATATACAAATTTAACTCAGATATTTTGTTGATAATTTTATCATTTTATATAACCACGTTGATTTTTTGTTGTTTTGTTGATAATTTTATCATTTTATATGACCACGTTGATTTTTTGTTGTTTTGTTGATAATTTTATCATTTTATATAACCACGTTAATTTTTTGTTTAGTCTATTTGCAATATCATCTACCTGAAATAGATATTCATACATCTTTTACAAAATGCTATCTTTAACGACCATTATATCGAATAAAGCTCTTAATCAGGAGTTACTAAATTTCATAAACCCCTTTCCCTTTATTAAAATTTTTAGACGTTGTCTGTTTGTATAAGTGAATAATATGTTCAATAACCTCTCTCTATATATACCTCTGTTTCTTAAAATTAAGACTTTCATTCGTCAAAAAAAAAAAAATTCTGATTTGTCTGCTTTCAAAGGTTTGGTTTCCTGACACCTATATTAGACTTTCTCAATGTATATATTATTACATATATATCGGTGTCTCTTTAAATGTCTGAAATTAATCCCTATACATATATTTAAAACGTCATTTCTTGCTTTAGGATTGTTGCAATGAATAAAGGTCAATTACATTTATCATTTTCTCGTTCCATTACCATTATTAATTCACCTCCAATTATTTTATGCTGATTGTGTTCATCCTAAATATTTTTTATAATGTTTACTAAAAATGTCAGGAATGTTCATTCCTCGGCAGTGAAAAGGTTATTAAAGTGAACCTGCTGTCCTATGTAATAGAGTCTAAAATTAATTTATTGCCATTTATCGGGTGTATTTTTTAATTCAAAACTATTATCAAATAAGATTGTATTTGCACTGATGTTCCGTGTTGGTATTAAAAGTTTTCTTTCCTATAAGTGTGTGTCCCAAATTAAATTTAGTAGTAGTAGTAGAAATTGTTGTAGTAATTATAATAGTAGTAAATGTATTAGTAGTAATAAATGTTGTAGTAGTAATACTAATTGTAGTCTGTTTATACTCATTCACTTTATTTGTCTTTTCGTGCGTGCGTTTGTCCGTCTGTCCTTCTTGTCCAGTCTATTACTCTTATACTACTATGCAACTTCATAGATTCACGAGAAACTTGCAACGGGATTGGATCCTAGGACAGCGTTTGTAGCGAATCCAAACCTCGTCGAGCTGACCTTATTTTCAGGATTAATTAAAACGTTTATTTTAAATACTATCTGCACTCTAAATCCAGTGCCAGAAAGCTTTGAAGGAAGGACGTATGTCAGGCATATAATACTGGGACCCTGTGGCTCATTTCCAGGATTTATTTGTAGTTGCTTAAAAATTTTTCCATCCTTCCTTTCGGGCTTAAATTGGGTCACTGTAGCCTTCATTCCATGATATAGTCGACTTCGAATACACCTTTGTCCGAACTCTAATCCTGCCAGCAATTTCTTTGAATGTGCATCTTAGGACGAGCACGTAAAAACTGGGATAGGCCGATAAATCAGCCCCGCACCTGTATTGATATTGATTGACGTTTTAAGGCTGATATCGCCTATTCATTAAACGTTGTTCTTATTTGCAGACAGTCTCGTCTGCACATATCGGTGTACATTGTATACACTTACTGGCATTTCTCGTCGCTGTCTTTTGGCGATATGTACATAATATTTCTAGATCACATTCTAATTCTGTTTTTGACGACTTAAAAGTCCACGTAGAACAGCAAGACCCACTGTCCTGTGGACTTTTGAATTTCGCTCTAGATATGGCTACTACCAAATACCGGTAAGCGTCTAAACTGTGCGCATGTGTGTTCCGGAAAGATTGCACATTTTAATAAACAGGTGCTATCAGCTCCACAGATTGTCCATTAGTAACAAGGATTTCAAAGTTTGATTTATCTAAATAAAACTGGGTCACTTTGGCTTATTTCGGCTTTTGCTTATAGCGTAAAGATAGTATTTTTTTCTGACTTTCGTATTTTTTATTTATTTATTACTGAATTTGCACTGAAGATGCGTCTAAGACTTAAGCTGTGTCACACACTTAAATAGAGTTGCAGTGGCCTCTCTCTTCAGCATATTGAACACTCTTTAAAAGATACCGACATCTTGTCAGATCTTGATCACTACACAATCTTGTTAAATTATGAATCATGTTAATCGCGTTTAAGTTATGAAAAATAAAACCCTGCATATAGATCTTATTTATTTATTTATTTATTTACAAGGTTACGCAATCAACGTTTTGTCCAACAGCGCCGGGTTTAATTATGACTCCACACCTTCCTATACCCTCACGATTAGCTGTACAGATATTAATGGAGAATCGGCGGATGCTTCTACACAGGTTAGTATACATTTATTTTTGTGTACAGACAGTTATTTCTCTTCTAATTTATCTTCATTTAGTCAGATCAAACGGAAGCAGTCACACAAAAGAGCTAGAAAACATTAGATGTCACAAAATTTACCATAATTCATGGAACTCTACTGATGAAAACTTTAATTTAAGTTAGAATTTGAAACAAAGGAAGGATAGATAAAGAACAAGGAAAGCACTGAAAAAAGCAAAAATACTGTAATAAGGTTGACAAAGAAGACAATTTTTTCCCTGTTAGCCTCTCTCTCTCTCTCTCTCTCTCTCTCTCTCTCTCTCTCTCTCTCTCTCTCTCTCTCTCTCTCTCTGTGTGATATATATGTATCCATATATCTGTCAACTCTAAATAAGTAACGTATATGCGTACGCCATATGTCAACATTTATTTTGCTTCATTTCTCTTCTAATGGAAATGTCACAGCGGAATGAGACCAATTAGATTTTTCTCTACCTATGTCAGGAATGTTTTAGTGCTGTAAGTTCAATATTGGTTTCCAACATCGATTGATTAAGCCAGAGCAAATGTTTCGTGTTAAGCTATACCTTGAGCTTGATTTTAATTGTGATAAATTGAATATTGCTTTGATTAAAGAAATCTAATAGCGATAATCATATTCGATATAACGCTTGCTCATTAAAATTGGCTTATATTTGCAAAGAAGGTTATGTAGAAGTTGATCTGTAAAATGGAGGGCACTGTTTCGGTGGCAGAATATAAGCCTGAACCGTACCATTATTGTTAAATGCATATATTCTCAGGAGTAGAACAAGTGAACCTTTCAAATTGCCAATCAGCATCATGTTATTTCGTTTCAATCCATCCCTTCGTAAGAAAGAGAACAACCAGTTAAAAAGGGTCATAATATTTTTTACTTCTCATGATGCTACACATTATGAATGTTTAACTTTCAGATAAAATTCCTTATTTGTTTTGTACTTAGAATTATTTCGATTGTATTTCAGGTTGACATAAATCCAGACCAAGCTCCAACAATAACCGATCCACCTAATGCCGTGAAAATCGGTGAAAATACAGTTGCATTAACGTCATTGTACAATTTAACTGTCACCGATCCAGAGGACGATCCCATGTACTGTAATTTGACAAAAGTAAATCCCGATTCAAATTCATTTGCAATGTGGATAGATACATCTTCAGGTAATTAATATGAAACAATTGGAGTGGGTAGATAAAGGAAGGAAGAGAGAAGAGACAGAATATTGATCAAGCAATATTTCAGTAAAGATCATTCAGCATCTTATATAATCACATATTTGCTACATAACATCTGTAAAAGTTAAAGAGAATCTTTGGCGTGGTGGGGTTGTGTGGGGTGGTGTGGGTGGGGTGGGGTGGGATTGTGCGGGGTGGGGTTTTTGTGTTTGCTGCCAATGTTGTCAGCTAAGATCTCGACGGAAACTTAAATGATATTTTCCTGAAGAAAACAAATATTTAGATTATGTTGACCATATAGCACTTAACATTCACCTCCAAGTTACATTGATGTTTGGTTTATTATTATTATTATTATTATTATTATTATTATTATTATTATTATTTGTTCCATCTTTTGCAAGTTTACGGATTTTACCTGCTTGGCGGCCAAAGTTTGGACTACGAAACTGTACCAATGTACACTCTGAGATTTGCATGTTCCGATAGTTGGGGTACCTCGACATCTACACTCATAGTAGAAATAACTCCAAACAAGTACCCAGTCTTGTCAAATCTGCCAGGTTAGTTACTATCTAATTACATGTTCATACATATCCATACGTAAGCTATAGTACTAATCAATATTTCATTTGAAGCTGGGTATAAAAATGTTTCGATGAACTAGTTTATTATTATTATTATTATTATTATTATTATTATTATTATTATTATTATTATTATTATTATTGAAAGAACACTCTGTAATTAGAAATATGCATTAAAGGTATGTTTCTAAAGCTAAAATGTAGTTTTAGTACATTACGAAATTTTATGTACATGCTGATCCCGATTTACTTCCTTATTAATATGAGAGCTTTGCACACTCTATTATCAAATTATGTGAAAGCATCAGATAGCTTTTTCGTTACATATGGAACAACGAAATTCTTTCTTTACAACACTAGGTACAGCTACGCTTCCGGCGAGCACAACTGGCGTAGGGACGTCAATATTTACTGTCACAGCTACTGACTTGGACAGCACAGTATTGACGTACTGCATTGAAGCCATTAATCCATCAACCAGTATATTTCAGATAAATTCAGGTAAATATGTTGTATAGACAGTAATGTGTGTGTGTGTGTGTGTGTGTGTGTGTGTGTGTGTGATTTGGATTTTTAACGTAGCTTTAACAATTTTTCAATCATATCGCTACGATGTATGCAGTGTGGCAGTTTATAGTGATGTCTAGCACTGGGGCATCATGCCTCAGACATGTAGCATGGTGTCCCACCCAGTCACATTATTCTGACACCAGGCCGACCAGTCCTAACACTAACCTCTTAATTCTGAG
>JAECUM010008218.1:0-87626 GCA_016617855.1 Megalonaias nervosa | reverse complement strand
GTTATCGCCCTTGTCTCTTATATAGAATGATAGACAGGCTCCTATGTCAGAATGGGTCATGGGGGTAATCTGAGGTATTTTTGTCACTCTTTATGATTTTTTTTTTCCTTCAGATTATTGTTTTTTCTCAACATGATGCTCGCATCGAGCACCTGTGTGTTGATTATTAACACTATTTTAGAAGCTTATTTTCCTTTTCATCTTAAACATGCATTGCTTTCTAGACACCATTTTTTTTAAAAATCTATAATCAACAGTTTGATCATCCAGACGCTTTGCATGAACAAATAGGCACAGTTTAAAGTGTCTGGGGCACAGCTGTAAAGTTAGTCTGGTTCCCTGACTAATTTCACTAAATTCTAATATGAAACCCAGATCCAAATCAAACATATATGAACCGATTATCCTGATTTTTCGGCAACAATCATTTTTTCATAGTTTTTGCTTGTATGCCATAAGTCCGTATTTTAAGGGTAATTTTCGTAAGACTTATGACAAAATCGTAAGGGTTGGCAGGTCTGCATCATCAATAGATCAAGTACATGAGTCATGTACACAGAGTGCAAAAAACAGTTACATGCAAAAACAAAACACCGAACGTACAAATAAAGGTACATGTACATATTTAGCACCTGTAGCCTCATTAGTTTATGAAGACCTTGATATGTTTATGAATGTGACAAGCAATGAATTAAGTACAGCTTATACCAGCAGCTTTACAAATTGCTGTACATACCTGTGTTTTCATTCACTGAACTAGAGTCAATATTGGCAAGGAAATAATTTGTGAGGGCATGCTTGATTAACTTCACACCTTTACTAAAGTATCATCAAAATGACTAGCAGTGTTTCACAAACAGATTGAACATTTATTTTGCAACAGTGTAAGTGAACACACATGTCAAATGCTGCTATTTCAATCAAAATGGCAAGTAAGACATCTTGATGCAGCTTGGGGTCATACAATAAAATACAACTAAAGATTTCCATCTACCTCCCATAGTTAGTTATAAATATAAACTAAGTTGCTCTCACCCCTATTTGATATATTTTTTTTATTGATTCTAAAAGATTATTGCACACAAACAATGCCAGTAATAGCAACAGAGAGAAACAGAAGAATCTTATTATGCTCTGGAAAGTGCAAGTACTTTCCCTAAACATAGAAGATGCAGAAAAAGTATGCATTGGTGACTTCTGGTAAATATATGCCGTACTGCTTCCTCTCTTGCAAAAAATATGGGCATATCTAAAGAAAACTAAAGGTTTTGAATTTGCATTGACCTTATGATGGAAACAAAAAGAAAAAGAGACCCATGTGAGTCTAAGATTGTTCACAGGCTGATACTGGCTTAATAGCCAAATGCAAGAGCAGTGGGTCAAGTATAATCTGTTAATGACATCAGTGTACAATATTTATCTTACTGCTCTTCTAGTTTTCAGAGGGTTTACAAATTTTAAGAATAAGAATTAAAAATGTTTTTTTTTCTTCCTGAGAACATGAATTCACTCTCAGTCTACTTTCAAGTCTACCAAATTTATTATGCCTTTGTGATTCACTATGAAAAGCATGTAAAGTGTCTTACATGGCACAGACATTAACTACATGCAAAGTGCTTTAAATGGCACACACATTAACTACATGCAAAGTGCCTTACATGGCACACACATTAACTACATGCAAAGTGCCTTACATGGCACACACATTAACTACAAAGTGCCTTACATGGCACACACACTGACTATATACAAAGTGCCATCCATGGCACATTCATTAACTACATACAAGCAATCCCATGATTCTAATAGTGTTCCTCTTCTAAATGCACAGTTTGGTACTTATCAGTTACATCATCTGTGGGCTACTATATGGGTTTGCAGAAAACTTTTCATCAAATTTTGTTAAGTAATTTCTCAAAAGTTGTTTATATATTTTATATTCTTAGCAACAGCAGCCTTTTTTGATGATAGATGGATCTTATTTGTACATACTTTAAAAGTCCTGATTAGCGATAGCTGCCATTTTTTTATGACAGATCAACCTCAGTTGTAAAAACTTTAAAAGCTTTGATTCCAGGATCTCAAATTTGGTGATATTTTTTGTGTGGTTTAAAGTTGTCTTTCAACATTTGAAACTGTCGGCATATCTGATGGCTGTGTTTTCAGTACAAACTTAAGATGCCTCCATGATTTCTGTACAAACTTAAGATGCCTCCATGATTTCTGTACAAACTTAAGATGCCTCCATGATTTCTGTACAAACTTAAGATGCCTCCATGATTTCTGTACAAACATAAGATGACTTCATGATTTCAGTACAAACTTAAGATGCCTTCATGATTTCTGTACAAACTTAAGATGCCTCCATGATTTCTGTACAAACATAAGATGCCTCCATGATTTCTGTACAAACTTGAGATGCCTCCATGATTTCAGTACAAACTTAAGATGCCTCCATGATTTCTGTACAAACTTAAGATGCCTTCATGATTTCTGTACAAACATGCCTTCATGATTTCTGTACAAACTTAAGATGCCTCCATGATTTCTGTACAAACATAAGATGCCTCCATGATTTCTGTACAAACATAAGATGACTCCATGATTTCTGTACAAACTTAAGATGCCTCCATGATTTCTGTACAAACATAAGATGACTTCATGATTTCAGTACAAACTTAAAATGCCTCCATGATTTCTGTACAAACATAAGATGACTTCATGATTTCAGTACAAACTTAAAATGCCTCCATGATTTCTGTACAAACATAAGATGACTTCATGATTTCAGTACAAACTTAAGATGCCTTCATGATACAATGCTATGATATTGGTTATAGTTCTGATAGTGATTATTGAGAAAACATTTATTTCTATTTAGTAATAATGACAACATTTGAAAGGAAAATGGCATTTTTATTGAAATTCGATGTCTTGATGGCAAGTTACTCTGTCAGATATGACTGCTTTTCCAAATTAGATCAATTAAATACACTCTGCATACCAAAGCACTTAAATTATCAATGCTGAAGGGTAGATCAACACTGCAGGCAGCCTACAGTAAGTATCTCATAGTTAACAAATGAATGGTGAGTACAGAATACAGTTTAAACCAAGGACTCAGACCTCTACCATAACCCATAACTTTTTACCCTCCAAAAGTTATTTTTCACCACACAATACTGCAGGATCCCTCTGGATGTGGCTTATCTCTAACTGACAGTTTAAGTGATTTGTTATGCAGCATAACTTTTAGAAAACTAAAGGTCTTGATTCCAGAACACTCCCTGAAAAATTTGTTTCATACTGATAAAGCAGTTCTGCAGAAGATGCTAAAATGTAGAGAATGTTAAGGAATGATGACAAACAACACACAATGGGTAATGCATGCCACACCATACAATCACCTGGCAATGAGCTAAGATCACTGTATTTACTATGCATTAACAACATACCATCGGCCAAGCTTGATTGTACTGGAGTGAACGTGGGTTTTCCATAATTCATTGCTTCTGTGAAACTTGCACATCTTACTGACTCTACTCCCTGCAAAGAAGTGGAAACAATATAATGAATGTCTGAATTCAAAGAAATATAAAACAATTACTGTGTAGCAGATTTTTTGCAGACATAAAATTGGCAATTTTGTTCAAAACCAAGGGATTTTAACCCTTTACATCATAGAGTGTATGGCTTTGTAGGCAGCCGATATACATGTATCAAAGTTACACAGTGCAGTGAGCTATAAATAGGACACTTGTTACCTATTTGACTCTATATGCATAGGCCTGCCTGTTAACTGTTACAGCAGTGTAGTATATGTTACATTGAACATCAATTTTAACCATTTTTACATTTTTAGTACAAATTATATATAGAAAGATTTAAGAACAAAATTTAAACATTATAGCTGTATAATTATTTTTCATGGAAATTTTTTTTATGTGCTTTAAAATCTTGAGAGAACTCATTAACCGTCAAGCCAATGAAGCCGTGTGACCAAACATAGTTGCCGTTTCTCATACTCGAAATTGACCACTTCTTTGTCTACATCACTAAATCACCTGAATTTGATAAATTATAAAAATTCATTGTTGCCTACATCAGTGTCAGAGCCTTCACCTAAGTTATTGATGCTTTCATAGTAATGATTCTAATCATGCAAACTCAAGAAAGTACTGAACAAAATCAGTGGCCCATAGCTGCCAACCCCGGACTACAAAAATACTGACTGCTTATGCCAAAAATACTGATTTTCAGGAAGAAATATCGATTTTTAAAATTTTACTGCATATATAACAATTTACAACATCTACATCTGTCACTAAAGTAGGTCAGTAAGTTACTTAATTATTTAATGTCAAAGATGCACATGTTGCACTCTTGCACCTTCTTAGTAAGTCATCAGACGCAGGATGTTTATATGAGCCTTCTCCACACCTTGTCTTTTCAATCATTATTGATTCCCATACTATCTTTCATGGATGATCTGAATTGGGTGTGATTTTTTTTACTGAACTAAAAATCCTCGCACAATCAGCATTAGAGTGTGGTAAAGAAAGAAGTCCTAACATAAAATAACTCAGACGATCGTAAAGAAAGTCTCCACATGCATTCTTCATCTTACACATCAGAATCCACACTCCATCAACACTATCGCAGGAGAGTATTGTTTCAGTCAGGGAGCTGATCTGGTATGAGGCAAACTGTGCTCTAAGTGTGTCCTGAGCATCAAAAGAAGATTCACCATCTTTTTCAGCAGTAACATGGAAAATTTCTTGAGAAAGAACCTGATGTCTGCAAAAGAGATCTCTAACCTTGAGCTAATATTTGCAACTCAGGCATGTGTCAGAACCTCATCCTTTAAGGGGAATTTCTTCTGCATATAGGTGCAAGCACTGATGAAATACCTCTAATAGTATGTATCAGGATCACTCTTTTACTAAAAATGTGCATTTTAATTTTAATAAAAGGTAATATTTTTATACAAAGTATCACTGATCTCCTCAGACAGGAAAGTTGAGTTGATGCAAGTTTTTGGTTGAACAGTGTATCAAAACAATACAGCACAGAAAGAAATGTAGAGAAAAAAATACTAATTTTGTGCAAGGGGAGAGAGAAAAAAAAAACTGCCAACGTTCTGGCAATCAAAAATAAACCTGTCACAATTCACAGTTAAAATAAGAACGTAGGAGGTCTAAAACTATGCACCTTTCAGTCTTTTCACAATGTAGTTATGTTTGTCTGTTGCCAGCTCATTAATGATAGCCACTGTTTTCGTTCTAGCACATGAGTAATCCTTGGTGATGTTGCTGTCTGGAAAAAGTGTGGGAAAAACATCGCCAGCATCATTAGCAACTGAAAGAGGGAGGCTCCTTTCTATAAGAAATTTAGTAAAAAGAACTTCCGATCTAATTACGTCAACGTTCTCTCTAGTATGTATAAACTTCAGTTCAGGCTGTGTTGTTGATGATGAAACAGCAAGCTGATGTTTATTAGCTTTTTCATGCTGTTTTATGTCATGGGCACCTCCATGCCCAATAGCGAAATTACAATTGCACAATTTGTAAAATGCAAAGTTTTCTCCTTTACGAGATGGTTTCACAAATTTAAAGATGACGGCATAGTTGTCCTTCCAATTCAGTTTTCTTTTCTTTGCTGGAGAAAATTCTGAATCCTCTGCTTTTCTTTTCGACATCATGAAGACAAGATACAGTGATAGCAGCAGATGCTCTGCGCAATCCAATATGGCGGCGGATGTTGGTTAAAATTTGGTATGGCAGCCTCGATTTCAAATGGACCAATCATTATTTATACACGCAACACATTTACTTTAAGAATGGAACCGGGTCCCGATCAAAATGGAAATTTGCAAGGAATTTTTTTAAAAATTTTTTTTATTGAAAAAAACGGATTTTTTAAAAAAAAATGTACACCCGTATTTAGGTCCAAAATACGGGACAAATATGGAAAAAAAAAACGGGACAGTTGGCAGCTACGGTGGCCCCTATTTTGGGGAGTGGAAAATCTGACCCCGTTATTTTAAATAGCAGATTACAACTTGAGCTTAAACAGCAACCATGCAATTTGATGTAATGGTCATTCACAACAATTAATGTAGTATCTAATAGGGAGTTTTCCCTGAAGGTGGTACAACAAAAACCAGCTCAAAATAGCTGATGTTTACAGCGGGTGTCCAAATGCGCTTCCATGAGAATGGTGTAGAGGTGTCCAAAGGCGCTTCCATGTGAATCGGGTAGAGGCATCCAAAGGTGCTTCCATGAGAATGGGATAGAGGCATCCAGAGGTGCCTACATGAGAATGGGATAGAGGCATCCAGAGGTGCCTACATGAGAATGCGATAGAGGCATCCAGAGGTGCTTACATGAGAAATGGGATAGAGGCATCCAGAGGTGCTTACATAAGAATGGGATAGAGGCATCCAGAGGTGCCTAGAGAATGGGATGGAGGCATCCAGAGGTGCCTACATCAGAATGGGATAGAGGCATCCAGAGGTGCTTACATGAGAATGGGATAGAGACATCCAGAGGTGCCTAGACAATGGGATAAAGGCATCCAGAGGTGCCTACATGAGAATGGGATAGAGGCATCCAGAGGTGCTTACATGAGAATGGGATAGAGGCATCCAGAGGTGCTTACATGAGAATGGGATAGAGGCATCCAGAGGTACTTACATGAGAATGGGATAGAGGCATCCAGAGGTGCCTACATCAGAATGGGATAGAGACATCCAGAGGTGCCTACATGATAATGGGATAGAGACATCCAGAGGTGCTTACATGAATATGGGATAGAGGCATCCAGAGGTGCTTACATGAGAATGGGATAGAGGCATCCAGAGGTGCTTACATGAGAATGGGATAGAGGCATCCAGAGGTGCTTACATGAGAATGGGATAGAGGCATCCAGAGGTACTTACATGAGAATGGGATAGAGGCATCCAGAGGTGCCTACATCAGAATGGGATAGAGACATCCAGAGGTGCCTACATGATAATGGGATAGAGACATCCAGAGGTGCTTACATGAATATGGGATAGAGGCATCCAGAGGTGCTTACATGAGAATGGGATAGAGACATCCAGAGGTGCCTACATGAGAATGGGATAGAGGCATCCAGAGGTGACTACATGCGGTAAAGGGTTCATTTGGCCAGGTAAAATTTATCAATTATGGATACAGACAGGTCAAAATTTTCAAAGTGACAATTATTTTAGAAATCTCACTTAGATACCATTAAATTGCTAAACTTTCTCCACTGCTAAAATATGGGTCACAATGACCAATATGCTTAATGAGGGTGTAGTTCTCATCAAAATGCATCCCTGCATCAAGTTCTATGATTCCCAGTAACAATGAATTCCTTACAGGATGCAAAATAAATGGTCATAAGCTAAACACAAAAACTTTACCTATGCCAGTAAAGATGAAACATACACCACAGTGACCTTCTTTTGTTTTTATAGGTGTGGTACTACATGAGATGCAAATAATCATCTATTTTGATGATTCTAGAAATTTTAGAAAATAAAACAACTTGACCAGTGAAGCATTGTGATCATACTGAATGTCTGGGTACCATTTTAATTTTGGACCAACCAAACTCATGATTAAACTGCATGCCAAGTCTCCAGTCAGCTTAAGGGTTGTGATAACAGAGAAAGGCAAACAACTGATCATGAACAGAGAGATAATGGACTCAAGGCTATCACATTGGCTCTGTAAGCTTGTTGAATATAAATTCGTGTCATACATAAACAAATTCTTACAGCAATTGGTTTATCTCTTTTCATTCAAAATTCTGCTGTTTCTTTACCTTTTCACAGGACTAAAGTCAAATCATTCAATAAACTTAAAGGTTGTATATCCATTTGATACAATATAACAGCCACATGCTTTCAACAAGTGTCCTTGTATCGCATTGTGTTCCACTGACATATCTGTGAGAAATAGAGACAAAAATGCCAATTACAAACTTCTTGTTGTTCTACCGGCATTAGAGAGTACTAAATTCTATCTGTATATATCTTCCATATTTTGTGAAGATGAAAAGAAATTATTTTAAGACCAAGACTGAGAGACAAACACAAAATGTCAAAGACAAGATGAAATCAGGAAGAAATCCCACACCCCACAAATTATCAAGAGTTAAGGCATAACAACATACAATGATTTTAACATTCGGCTTGAGATTTTTGATAGCAACAGCTGTCCCTGCTAAGAGACCACCCCCTCCAACTGGGATTATACAGGCATCAAGGTTTGGAACTTGTTCTACAATCTCCAGACCCATGGTTCCCTGGCCAGCCAAAATGTGAGGGTGATCGTACCTGTAAACAACAGAAAATAAAACTACCTGTAGCAGACGTTTGGTCGCATAGAGTATTCTGTGTAGCTTAACCTTTAAGCATTGGTATAATATATCTTATTTGCATTTAACAACAGTACTGTAAATTGACAAATTATATGCCTGTCCTATTTTTAATAATTCCCTATGTAGATGCATGATCCAGTAAAATTTCATGAGCAGAAAGCATTATTTTCTTATTAGACTTACAATGACTTCCGACCTTTCACCTCAGAATCTATTGATTTCTTTATTGCCCTAAATGCAAGCCATCTGCAAAGTTTAATCAAAAACTTACTCTGGAACAAAATCATTCTGCAAAATCCATTTTTAGCAACAATGAGCTTGACCTCTGACCCCAAAATCAATAGGCCTTTTCAAAACCCTAAGTGCAAGCCCTCCAAAAACTTTGGTTACTGTACATGGTCTGGAACTCAAAGGTATAATGCAAAAATTGTTTTTCTACTTAAAGTCACAATGACCTTTGACCCCCAAAATATAGGCTTTTTCCTTAGCACAAATGCAAGTCACCCACAAAAGTTTGGGCCAGGTCTGTGTTGCAGAACTAATGTTATTGTGCAAAGATATTTTGTTTCATTAGGCACAGTGGCCTTGATGGCTGACCCAAATATGAATAGGCTTCTTCTTTATCCAATGTGCAAGCCATCAGCAAAGTTTGCTCCAGGTACAATGTAGAATGTTGTTGTGCAGAAACCATTTCTTCTTTCAGTAAGTGATGTTAAGCTTCGATGTTTTGACTCCAAAATCTGTTTCTTCCTTACATCCTGTGCAAGGTATTCACAAGTTTAGTAGCTGTAGATGATGAGAACTCAGGTTACTGTGTGGAAACCATTTTTCTTTATTTAGTCATAGTGACCTAGACCTTTTCATGGGGTTCTTTCTTACTCAATGTGCAAAAGTTCTGTAAAGTTTAAGAGATATATTGAAAGCTAAAGTTGTCATATGAAAGCCATTTTGTTCTTTCAGTCAGTAACCATGGCCCATGAGCTTTGAGTCAGAAATTGATAGAATTCTTCCTTACCCTAAGTGCAAGTAATCCACAAAGTTTGGTGACTGTAAATGGAGGATAACTTGAATTATTGTATGGACACAAAATTGGTGACAGATAGTTGGATGCATATACAGGCAAACATGAAAACATTAAAATAAACACAAAATCTAAACATTTACACTAATAACTACAGAGGATGCATGACATGATGGAATGGTGGTCTCCAAGGAAGTGTCAGACAGAAATGGGGGGAGGGTGTTTTGCTATTTATAACTAATACTGCAATCAAATATTGACATATTCTGCAGTGGTCAACTATGTATTCTGCTTTAGTAGCCATTATGTTATCATTAAGAAGGAAGTATATTGTACAAAACACAGGGCTGGGTCAAGACAGAATCAATAAACCTATGAATGTCATCCCATATGAAACTGTATGTTAAGTCTATGCCATCATTATTGAGTACATGCTGTACACAAAAACTGTCACAAATGGACCTAAAATTATTCAATTGTTTTATTTATGCATTAAAGATTAGATTTTCACAAAATAAAGAAAATATGATGACAGTGGCGTGATAGTTTTCACCAGGCATGAACAGTGAACAAAATTTAAAAACAGTTTAACTGAAGAGCTTTTATTTACTTATACACAATAATATTTTTTTAATTCATCATAATCATATAATTAAATCATCTTAAGTTTTTGTGCATGTTGTTGATATGTTCTTCATAAGTAGCATTCCAACCATCCATTAATCCATGCTGTGACAAAAACTTTCCACCAGAAAAGTGATAATTGTCTAAAGTATGTAGGAAATTTTAAAAATTCATTACATTGCTGTTATTTGGGTGAAATGTGCATTTTTCTGTTTCAGCAGAAGGTAATACATTTTACATATCGTATGACTACACTCATGCTGGAATATACAATTAGACCCTTAATTACATATACAATTACACTCATGCTGGAATATACAATTAGACCCTTAATTACATATACAATTACACTCATGCTGGAAGATACAATTAGACCCTTAATTACATATACAATTACACTCATGCTGGAATATACAATGAGACCCTTAATTACATATACAATTACACTCATGCTAGAAGATACAATTAGACCCTTAATTACATATACAATTACACTCATGCTGGAATATACAATTAGACCCTTAATTACATATACAATTACACTCATGCTGGAAGATACAATTAGACCATTAATTACATATACAATTACACTCATGCTGGAAGATACAACTAGACCCTTAATTACATATACAATTACACTCATGCTGGAAGATACAACTAGACCCTTAATTACATATACAATTACACTCATGCTGGAAGATACAATTAGACCCTTAATTACATATACAATTACACTCATGCTGGAAGATACAACTAGACCCTTAATTACATATACAATTACACTCATGCTGGAAGATACAACTAGACCCTTAATTACATATACAATTACACTCATGCTGGAAAATACAACTAGACCCTTAATTACATATACAATTACACTCATGCTGGAATATACAATTAGACCCTTAATTATAAGGTATAATGGTACGAAGTATCTAGGTTTTTAAACAATCATGATGCTATAAAAAGGTACCGATTATGTCAATATTTGCAACCAAAAAATAAATAATTACATCCTTCACAAATATGCCTGATTTTACATTATACAGAAAAATATTGATTGTTCTTATCCACCAACTGCCTGTCAGGACAAGCAGACAACTGAATTTTTCATGCCCTGAGGAGTCAGGACAACTGGGTTTTTCTTGTCCTGAGGAATCCAAACAGTCATGCTGGATGGAAGATTGATAAAATCGGCTCGTTCAAAGTAACACAAAGAAAGAGTGAAGACAACAAGCTTTGTAAATTTTAACAAAAATTAATTTATTTCCCTAGAAAACATGGAGAAAAGGTAAATATGTGAAACAAGACTTACGATTTACGAAGAAGATCCAAAATATGACCTAAAGTTGTGAAAACATAAGTCCTGTGAATAAACAGTTCTAAATTGATACAGTCTGAATCTCAGTTCCGATCCAAGATGGCGGACGATGACGTCAGACGAAGGCTAACACAAAATGTCCAGAATTTTCACTGTAAAGCACAATTTGTATTGTTCTGTTCCGATTTAGAAATAATTTCATCAAATGTCTTTGTCCAAAGCCAGTAGTGTTGTTCTCCAGGGAAAATAATTATTTAGAAAGTAGACGAAATACAGCTACCACCACTAACAACACACATGTTGTTCCTAACACGTACGAATGCGCAGCTCTTTCCAGCACAGAAATACCTTTCTTAAGGTATTATAAACTCTGTAAGATGTTATGATGTGACTCTGAACCACGACTGACTACTCTGACTAAACATTTCTTACAGGTAACTGAGCATTTAAAACAAGCTAATGCGTCATTACATGTACACACGCATGAAGGACACGTGTGATTTCGCAATCCATCTGGACATTACAAAAGCGTAAACAAGTAATAACGTGGTCCCAGCCATACCCAAAAATCGCATCAGCTGTTTTTTACTGACAGGCACAGGAAATTCAGAAATAGCCTTGACCCTTAGCATCTATAGGCTTAATTTGACCATGTCCCACCATATGTCCTTGAAAAGTAACACATGCATGGCAGAACTCACTTTTAGATAAATTAATAGTCAAATTTGCATCTGTGAGTCTGTCGAAGAACTTCCGAATCGTGGCTAGATGTTCTTTCCAGGTGTTGTTGTAGATGATGACATCATCAATATAGGCATCACAATTGTCTAGACCAGAAGTAATCATATTCATAAGGCGTTGAAAAGTACTTGGAGAACCCTTCATCCCAAATGGCATTACTTTATACTGGTAGAGTCCATCTGGAGTCACAAATGCCGAAATTTCTTTTGCTCTTTCCGTTAATGGAATTTGCCAAAAACCCTTCAGAAGGTCGAATTTAGTGACGTATTGGCATTTCCAATTTTGTCGATACAATCGTCGACTCTTGGTAGTGGAAATGAGTCTGTTTTTGTCACACTGTTCACTTTCCTATAATCCGTACACATTCGGAAAGTTTTATCTGGTTTCGGAACAAGAATGCATGGTGAACTCCAATCACTCATACTGGGCTCTATAAAATCATTTTCCAGTAAATACTGAATCTCTTTTTTCATGTATTCCTGTTTAAAAGGATTCATTCTGCATGGGTGTTGTTTCATGGGTTTCGAATCTACTATTTCAACGTCGTGAAAAATTTTGTTTGTCCTTGTAGGCACATCTGGAAACAAGTGCTCATATTCAGACAATAATTGTTTAAGTTCACTTTTTTCTTGATTTCGTAAATGAGAAAGTTTCTGGTCTAGATTTTCCATAACTTTCGAATTCCGAAGACTTGTTGTTACAAGATTAGTAGAATCCAACTGAATTCCTTCATTCAAATCCTCAGTTGGTGGGACAGGTACAACTAAATTAATTGCATGATTTACCTGGCTATTTCTTTCAACATACTCCTTTAACATATTGATGTGGCACAGTTGTTTTGGTTTTCGCCTATCAGGAGTATTTATAATGTAATTTAAATCACTTATTTTCTTTTCAACCGTGTATGGACCATAATATTTTGCCTGAAGAGGATTTTGTGGAATGGGCAAGAGAGCCAGGACTCTATCACCAGATTGAAAACTCCTATCCCTTGCATCTTTATCATATCTTAACTTCATCTTTGATTGCATAGAGTGCAAATTTGCTCTTGCGACCTCACAAGCCTTTGACAATTTATACTTGAAATCAGAGACATAATCAAGAAGATTAAGTTCTGTTTCTTCATTTGAAAGCAGTTTCTCGTTCAATAACTTTAAAGGTCCACGCACAGTATGTCCAAATACCAGTTCAAAAGGACTGAACCCTAGAGATTCCTGAACGGACTCTCTAACTGCAAACAAAAGTAAATGAATGCCTTCATCCCAGTCTTTACCTGTGTCAAAACAATATGATTTCATCATGTTTTTCAGAGTTTGATGAAATCGTTCCAAAGCCCCTTGGCTCTCAGGATGATAGGCAGATGATCTGAACTGTTTAATGCCAAATTCATGCATGACTTGCTGGAAAATTCCAGGCATGAAATTTGACCCTTGATCCGATTGGACAAATTTGGGAAGGCCAAACTGAGTAAAGAACTTTATCATAGCCGTTACTGTAGTTTTGGTTTTAATATTCCTCAAAGGAATTGCCTCTGGGAATCTTGTTGACGCACACATTATGGTCAACAAATATTGGTTGCCTGACTTGGTCTTTGGTAAGGGACCAACACAATCTACCATGATTCTACTGAATGGTTCGTCAAATGCAGGAATTGGTTGCAGATGAGCTTTAGGTATCTTTTGATTTGGTTTTCCTACAATTTGACAAGTATGACAAGATCTACAAAACTTGCAAACATCACTTTTGATTTTTGGCCAATAGAAGTGAGTCAAGATCTTGTGATACGTTTTATTTATCCCTAAATGACCAGCCATAGGGGTTTCATGGGCCAAACTAAGTATTTCCTGTCTGTAAGGTTTCGGAACCACAATCTGATATTTTACTGACCATTCGTCACTAGCAGGTACTTCGAGAGGTCTCCATTTTCTCATAAGAACTCCATTTTTAATGAAGTAACAGACAGGTACTTCAGTTGCTTCTTTTTCACTAACGGCCCGCTGAAACAAACAGGAGATCTCAGGATCCTTCTCCTGTTCGACGACAAGTGATTGTCGTTTATCACCCTGATCAGATAAAAGAGAATGAGTATTCAAAAGAGGATCACTATGATCAATACCTTTTGACTGATCCAAATTAGAAGTGAAAGTGACCTCATCAAAAGCCTGACCAATACATGTGTCAGCTAAAGGAATGCATTCCTTATCAAAATCATTCTCAAGAGCTTTCTTTGCCATAGCTCTGGTAACTGCACAAGCTGGGAATAAATCAGGGATTTCTTTTCAATAGGATCAACTTTCTGATCCAAAGAAGGCTTGTCAGTTACAAGTGGATTAACCACAACCTTGTCTCCAGCTAAGTCATTGCCTAGCAACAAATGAATGCCCTCAACGGGTAAAGTAGACACTACACCGACTGTCACAGGTCCTGAAACTAAGTCTGATGACAAATTAACAGAATGGAGAGGAACATTAACAAAGCCGCACTCTACTCCCTGAATGAGAACACTCTCATTAGAACAGGTCTTCTCAGAAGAAGGCAAAATACCTGAAACTAAAAGACTCTGAGAAGCTCCTGTATCCCTCAAAATTTTAATAGGGATAGGATTGGCCAAATCACCCAAGAGTGATATAGAACCCTTCGACATGAATGGTTCAAAATTCTCCAAAACACAATCAGACTGAGGTTTTTCAAACCCAACAAATGTATTGTTTTCAATACATGACCGTGACCTTGACCTCTTAGAAATAAGAGCATTTGGGATAGGTCTATCTTGATTCTGATGCCTATATTTCAATTTGAAGCAATCAGAAATGACGTGTCCTTTTTTCTTACAATAGGTACACGTAGGAATAGACAAGGATTTTGAATCAAGTCTCTCAGAGGCTTGATTTTTAGAATTTGTGCCAGATTGAGTTTTACTGAGAGTCGTATTTGGTTGAAACACCTTTCTATTAGTGGACTGCTGCGTGAAAGGCTTGCTTACAGCAGGAACTTTATGAGTTAAGGAATACTTATCAGCAGCAAGAGCAGCATTTTCCAAGGTTTTGACCTCATGATCTTCAAGGTGATTTTTGATATCACTAGGAATACAGTTTTTAAACTCTTCGAGTAATACCAGTTGTTCGAGTCTTTCATAATCATGTTCAATTTTCTCAGACAGACACCATCTCTTGAACAACTGTTCTTTTTCTCTAGCAAATTCAACATAAGTGTGTTTAGTTTCTTTTTTGTAGTTTCTGAACTTTTGCCGATAAGCCTCAGGGATTAATTCATAACCCTTCAAGATGCATTCCTTAACCAAATCGTAATCAGAACTTTGTTGTACTGACAGAGATATATAGATCTCTCTGGCCTTGCCATAAAGTACGCTCTGCAATAATTGAGTCCAATACTCTCTTGGCCATTTTGAATTCTCAGCGACTTTTTCAAAATGAATAAAATATTTGTCTACTTCCTTTTCACTAAAAGGGGGAACTAACTTGATATTTCCTAAAATGTTAAAATTTGAATTTGCACGGGAAATGGAATCGTGCCTGTCACTTGCCAGATCCAATTCTTTCATTTTAATTTGCATCTGTCTGTCTCTCTCCCTTTCTTCAAACTGCATTTGTTCCTTTTGTAATTCTATTTGCCTTTCTTTTTCCCTTTCTTCTATTTGTCTTTGTTCCTTTTGTAATTCTATTTGCCTTTCTTTTTCCCTTTCTTCTATTTGTCTTTGTTCCTTTTGTAATTCTATTTGCCTTTCTTTTTCCCTTTCTTCTAAATGCATTTGTCTTTCTTTTTCCCTTTCTTCTAATTGCATTTGTCTTTCTTTTTCCCTTTCTTCTAATTGCAATTGTCTTTCTTTTTCCCTTTCTTCTAATTGTAGTTTCATTTGTTCATTCTGACTCTGAAGCTCGAGCTTCCTTAACTCTATTTCCATTTTTTTTATTTTTAGTTCTAATTTCTTACTGTTAGAGTCTGTCATAGACTTACTGACAGATGCCAAAACACTTTGGTCAAAAACATTCTGTCATACCAAAAATTGAATTAAAATCTTTTTGATTTCTTGCTTTGTCAAGGAAGCTTTAGCTTCAGAAAGATCGTACTTTCTGGCAAGTTCAAGCAACTCATCCTTCTTCAGACTATCCAACTGTTCTTGAGTTGGGTTAGAAAGAAAACTCTCCACTTTTGACATTCTTAAAGAAAGCCTGTTGTTTTCACTAAGATTTCAAATAAAATGAACTAGGGAATTTAAATTTCTATTTTTAGCCAATTTCATATATCAGCCAAATTCATATATCCAATCCCGGTCGAGCAACCCAATTTCTTTATGTTACGTATCGGCTCATTCAAAGTAACACAAAGAAAGAGTGAAGACAACAAGCTTTGTAAATTTTAACAAAAATAATTTATTTCCCTAGAAAACACGGTGAAAAGGTAAATAGGTGAAACAAGACTTACGATTTATGAAGAAGATTCCCAAAATTATGTTCTAAATTTGTCAAAACACATAAGTCCTGTGAATAAACAGTTCTAATTTGATACAGTCTGAATCCCAGTTGAGTCCCAAGATGGCGGATGATGACGTCAGATGAAGGCTAACACAAAATGTCCAGAATTTTCACTGTAAAGCACAATTTGTATTGTTCTGTTCCGATTTAGAAGTAATTTCATCAAATGTCTTTGTCCAAAGCCAGTAGTGTTGTTCTCCAGGGAAAATAATTATTTAGAAAGTAGATGAAATACAGCTACCACCACTAACAACACACATGTTGTTCCTTGTACGAATGCCCAACTCTTTCCAGCACAGAAATACCTTTTCCTTAAGGTATCAGAAACTCTGTAAGATGTTATGATGCAACTCTCAGCTATGACTGACCACGACTATGACTACCACTAAATATTTCTTACAGGTAACTGAGCATTTAAAACAAGCTAATGCGTCATTACATGTACACACGCACAAAGGACACGTGTGATTTCGCAATCCATCTGGACATTACAAAAACCTAAACAAGTATCAGCCAATCATTTACATAGCTACTGCTGAATGTTTACTTGCGACGAATTTACTATCATACAAAGCTCGTGCTTACACGAGTCACATTTACGTTTTAAATAAATATGATGTTTCTAACATACTATTAGATCTTGCTAACATAATCATCACCATAATAATAATAACATTTAGTGGCATAAAAATAAAATAAAAATGAAACAAAGAATTAGAAGAATTTAAATTTTAACACATATGTAATTTGACTACAGGGTCGTAACAATACATACAGCTGTAAAGCTTTGAAGAGTTAGATGCTGGAATTCTTCTTTTGGAAATTACCAAGGGACAATGTGTTTCACAGAAAAATGTATTTAAAAGTTTTGCCATTTCATATTAGATGGTGGAAAGTCATCATCTGAACTGAACTGAAAAGACCTGCTAACATAATGTTTCCAAATGGCAGCAGAAATTAACTGAGCAATTTTTGTGGAGTTGTTCAAAGATTTTATTATTTTAATTGCAGCTCATCAATAGCATTGGCCATTCTTAATGACAGCTCATAAACAGCATTGGCCATTCTTAATGTCAGCTCGACAATAGCATTGGCTGTTCTTAATGACAGCTCAAATAGCATTGGCCATTCTTAATTACAGCTCAACATCAATTGTACAAACATTAAAGAGTTTGTAAAAATGTTTCAAACCTGGATGAGATTTTGTTTTAGGGGGTTTACAAGATTAAAATTGCAAATGTAATCAGGCACATGCCAAATAGCAAATGATACCATTGGGATCATGAATAAATGATGTATGGCCTTATCAAAGTTGGATCATGGATCAATAATGTGCATATCAAAAGTGGGATCAAGAATAGATGTGGTGTGGCCATACCAAATGTCAGATCACAGATACATAAGTTGTGGCCATACCAAATGTCAGATCATAGATACATAAGTTGTGGCCATATCAAATGTCAGATCATAGATACATAAGTTGTGGCTATATCAAATGTCAGATCATAGATACATAAGTTGTGGCCATATCAAATGTCAGATCATAGATACATAAGTTGTGGCCATATCAAATGTGGGATCATAAATACATAAGTTGTGGCCATATCAAATGTCAGATCATAGATACATAAGTTGTGGCCATATCAAATGTCAGATCATAGATACATAAGTTGTGGCCATATCAAATGTCAGATCATAGATACATAAGTTGTGGCCATATCAAATGTCAGATCATAGATACATAAGTTGTGGCCATATCAAATGTCAGATCATAGATACATAAGTTGTGGCCATATCAAATGTCAGATCATAGATACATAAGTTGTGGCCATATCAAATGTATCATAGATACATAAGTTGTGGCCATATCAAATGTCAGATCATAGATACATAAGTTGTGGCCATATCAAATGTCAGATCATAGATACATAAGTTGTGGCCATATCAAATGTCAGATCATAGATACATAAGTTGTGGCCATATCAAATGTCAGATCATAGATATATAAGTTGTGGCCATATCAAATGTGGGATCATGCATAATTAATCTATAGCTATGTCATAAGTTAAAAATAGCTATAAAACCAGATTATCTAAAGTCTAATTATTTAGTTTTTAGCTTACCCATTAATATATGTCAATCCCTGCTCTTTTCCAAGTGATATAGCATGCTTTCTGGACTGAAAATATGAAAATGTGAACAAATTTGTAATCAAAAGATAAGACCAATATTTCTTTAACTATATTTACATTAATCCAAAGTTTGTTGAGGTAACAATTCTGTACAACCACTAAACTCTTTGCACTTTAATAGCTATAAAGAACAGAATGTTACTCAGGAGCCACATGAAGTAATTCATTTGAAATGTATTTTTTATGGGTCTCTTTGTTTCACTTATATATGCAAAGACCTGATTTTGCCTAGCCATGTGTGTTATGTCCCAATTACCATTGATTCTGCCTAGCTATGAGTGTTTTATCCCAATTACCACTGATTTTGCCTAGCCATGAGTGTTATTTTCCCAATTACCATTGATTTTGCCTAGTCATGAGTATTATATCCCAATTACCATCAAATTTGCCTAGCCATGAGTGTTATATCCCAATTACCATTGATTTTGCCTTGCCATGAGTGTTATTATCCCAATTACCATTGATTTTGCCTTGCCATGGGCTTTGTATTCCAATTACCACAAGCCAGGTCCAAATGCAAACAACACAGACCCTGATCTGCCATCATATAATGCACCAGCAGATTAAGATCTATAATGTTTGTTCTACTAATTAGTCCCAAGAAATTTCACAGATTCAATCTGATGGTGCATTATATGACATTTCAAAGGAAAAAATGGTCTTATCTTGAATTCCTCTGTGGCCAAGTCAAATGACGATCCACTGATGCAAAACAGGGTTATTACCATTTTAAAAAATGTTTAACCCCAAAACTGGCAAGACACATAAGGGCAAACAGTTTGACTCCTGTATTGCACCCTGTACAACAGTTATAGGATGCAAGACACAAAACTATTTCTAAGCACATGTTTTTCAACATTCAAGTGAGTTTTCATTATACTGTAGACTTTCTTAAAGAAATGTTAATTTAGCATTGGATCATTTTACTATACCTACCTCTTCTAGATGTGCCCCTTTGATTATAACATTAGCCCCATATTTTCTACAGGACTGGATTTTCATGAGGGGGGCTATGATAGGCATCACCACTGTGATAGGAATGCCCAGGTCCTGACCATGATATGACAATGCCAAGGCATGGTTCCCTGCACTGGCTGCAATCACTCCAATCTTTTGCTTTTCCTGAAGAACAAACATACAGACAGTTTGTGGAATATGAAACTTCATTAGAAAACAGTTTGTTAAATGCCAAAAGTGTAGAATGAACCGTTCATTATATATGTCCCCAATCTTTGACAGTTCTGTTGTCGGAATGACTAGAACAAGACGGGGCCCTGAGTGGCCAAGTGGTCTAAAACGCTCACCATTATGGATCATTGCCATCTCACCTCTGTCTATGTGGGTTCGAGTCTGTGGAAAAGCTTGCCAGTAGCTTCTCGTGGGTCAGTGGTTTTCCCAGATTCTTCCTCCACCATTTATACTGGCCGCCATGTATAGCATATCCAGTGCTGAAAAATGGCGTTAAACCCTATAACAACAAGAAATAACAACAACTAGAACATGGCTGTCATTCTATATGTAGGCATGACTAGAACATGGCTATCATTCTGTTATGTAGGCATGACTAGAATATGGCTGTCATTCTGTATGTAGGCATGACTAGAATATGGCTGTCATTCTGTTATGTAGGCATGACTAGAACATGGCTATCATTCTGTATGTAGGCATGACTAGAACACGGCTGTCATTCTGTTATGTAGGCATGACTAGAATATGGCTGTCATTCTGTATGTAGGCATGACTGTCATTCTGTTATGTAGGCATGACTAAAATATGCCTGTCATTCTGTATGCAGGCAAGACTAGAATATGGCTGTCATTCTGTATGTGGGCATGACTAGAACATGGCTATCATTCTGTATGTAGGCATGACTAGAACATGGCTGTCATTCTGTTATGTAGGCATGACTAGAATATGGCTGTCATTCTGTATGTAGGCATGACTGTCATTCTGTTATGTAGGCATGACTAAAATATGCCTGTCATTCTGTATGTAGGCAAGACTAGAATATGGCTGTCATTCTGTATGTAGGCATGACTGTCATTCTGTATGTAGGCATGACTAGAACATGGCTGTCATTCTGTTATGTAGGCATGACTAGAATATAGATGACTATGACAGCAATGACTGTCATAATGACCATGACCTGTTGACCATGTATGCAACAAGTTTCTTCCTGGCTTCAATCATGACCCATTTATAAATTGCATTCAGAAATGGTGTAGGACACCAATTATCATGCAAAACAAATTGTCTTTACTTAGGTCATTGTGTCCCAGACATAAAGCTGTCTAACTTCATAACTAGCTAAATTCTTTCCTATACGTCCTCAGAATTTAGTGCAATTAGGTGAAGTACAAAGTTATTTCATGCCGATTGATACTCATGTTTTTGTTGTAGTGATTCTGACCTTTGACATTTTTACTCCCAAATCAATATTCTTCTTTCTTGCTCCACGTGTTAGCCATCCACAAAATTTGGTAATGTGGAAGGCCAAGAACTTACTAAGCAAAATTTTTTATTCAAGTCACAGACTCACTGACATTCAAGTCACAGACTCATTGACATTCAAGTCACAGACTCATTGACATTCAGCCCAAACAATTTGCTGCAGGTTATTAGGCTAATTTTTTTAGGCTTCTTTTTTACCAATGGTGGCCATCCTTGATGGTGAATAAGCATAATTTGCAAACATCTGAAAGGTCTTCCTACATGGAAGCTTAATATTTTTTTCAGCAGTTTTGGGTGTTTATAGGTTTTTTATCTTTAGTACTGCCGATCATTTGTGATAGCAGATTATCAATTGCTTGTGAAGGTCCTCATGCCAGGATGCTTTCTATCAAATTTAATCACATTCTGTTCAGTAGTTTTGGAAAAATCAATTAGAAGATTTGATGATGAATCCACATCATTTGCAAACTTGATGATCTATTTTGGTAACGAAGGCCATATCTGAAGGTGTTTTAGCATCATTTATGTAAATTTTAGGTCTTTGTTCCAGGATGCTTTAAAATCTGTTCCATAGTTTTAAAGGTTTTGCTATTTTTAGTAATGGCAGTCATACTTAATGGTGGATCTGCATCATTTGTATAAACTTGAAAAGTCTTCATACCATAGTGCTCAAAAATCTTATAACCTGATGCCCAGGTCCCCGCTAAGTTTAGATCAGGCCCATCCTGTATTCTTAGTGAAGTGCCCGTTGGTCTTGTCAAACAAAGATTATAATTTGTCTGAGGAAACTTTGATCATGCTGATGAAATGTGTAAATGTATTATCACCTGCCATGACATGGCACAATCTAAATCAGATCACCACTGTCTTACATGAAATTGAGATCTGATTTTAATCAAATTGAAGCATGATGTGTCATGCTAAAAATACAATTTTGTACTGCCAAAGCAGTATTAAAATAGGCGAAATTTTGGACATGAGGAAACTGGAGTCCAGGCTTGTGGAATTTCAGTCAGGGCTTGTGAGTTTAAGTCACCAGCCCTGCGCCTGTGTCTAAAAAATATTTGAGCATTGTACCAGGATGCTATATGCCAAGCTTGGTTGAAAAAACTTGAAAATAATAACCGCTGATGGATGCCAGATGATGGACTATAAATGAATCGCCACATCATACTTTACAGATAGATGAGCTAATATCACAGAATAAGTGACATTACTGGGTTAATTCTATGGCACTCGGATGAACGATTTTCTTTTCAAGGAAAACATGTCCACAAATGAACAACTGCAGAAATGTAATTTATATCAAATATACCAATATTCATTTTAGCAAGAACAATTTGGACACATTGATCTGGCTAGCCAATGATCCTTATAGCATTCAGTACTGTTTCATAAATCTGTCACCACATGGAATAAAGTAGCCAACTTTATATCATCATTGCCTGCATCATAATTGGAATGTTGCTCAACAAAAATTAATATATAAATTACTATGATATCGAATGAACATATATAGATGTGACAGCATATAATAGACTAACATAATGTCCACTAGCATTCTTAATGACATATAACATCATGGCATTGAAGAATATGAACTATTTGTCTGCCACGCCAAGTGAATGTGGACAGAAGTTTCATTTGTTGGTTTTAAACGTATTATTGACTATATCATGCCAAGATAATAGGAGCTTAGTGCCACTGCCAAGAAGACACAACAAGGCAGCTTGGATTACAAATCCGATGCTAATACACAAATGAGTAGTATTGAAATGGTATCTTTGCATGGAATTTGCCTGTAATTAGCTTGAAACAAATCCAGTTTTAAACAAGTGCCACCCATTTCCCCTCAAAACCTGTATGTATATTTTAAATAAAACTTACTGGTGTCATCATCATCAGTGTATATCTTGCTCCTCTTTCTTTGAAACTGAAGAAAATTAAAATTAAAATTAAAATTAAAATCCGAGTTAGCTGTGAAGTAACATCATACTCATGGTTTTCTCATTCATTTATTCACATGTCTCCGAGCTCCACTCACATTTTCTGTTTTATCCCTAGTGGGTAATCTAAGTCAAGAGTTCAAAGTGACCATCTAAAAATTCCAGTCTTAACCAAACATAAGCAAATTTTCATGTCTGTATATGCTATCGTAAGAATGATCCATCAATCAAATATAAAATAATTTTCACATCTCTGAAACATGGCCTGCATATTGTTTAAGTACCCTAGCTACCCTGTCAATGTGATGTTGATAATGCATGACATTACATGCACAAACTAAAGGGCAGATTGTATTTTCATACAACTGAAGTACCCTAGCTACCCCCTCAATGTGATGTTGATAATGCATAACATTACATGCACAAATTAAAGGGCAGATTGTATTTTCAAACATTTTCTTCTATGAAAAGCAAGGGTATAAAAATTTAAACATTACTTGACAAAATCTGGATATGTAGGGAATATTTGCTGGTTGCGAGTGAATAATGGATACAATTAATCAACTGAGTCAAAATTTCTGTGTTCTTTAGGAATAGCAAAGCCCTGAGTGAAAATACTAGTTTTCACCCACACGATGAAACATATTCATTATTTACTCAGAAGCAAATTTTTTTATTTTATGCTCAAACATACTTGTTAGTAAAGGATATAAACAGACTTTAGTAGGAGATTTTTTTGCAGTAATATCAGCTGCCATTTATGTTTGCTGTATTTGGTGTACATTTTGACAGATGTTTACTGTTTATGTTTGCTGTGTTTGGTGTACATTTGGACAGCTGCTTGCTGTTTATGTTTGCTGTGTTTGGTGTATATTTGCACAGAAAATATAAGTACACGACTCCCTCGATAACTCGCGACCTGATAACTCGCGAACCCGCTTATAACGCGGGGTCAGGCGTGGATCCCATTTTTTAAAACCAGAAATTACTCCAAAAATAGATCCCTATTTTATGAACTTTATGGAAATCGTGATAAAAATTAGCTACAAAAACTTTGATATATCGCTCGTTTTATCGTTGAAAACGGTAGATAGGACCTGGGAATTTTAATCAACATTATGAAATACCAAATTTAAAAATAAGCCATACAATTTTTTTACATTTTCTTTCCAAGTGACATTCCTAGCACACCGCAATTAACGATATGTAAGGAAATTTCGATCAATGAAAATGTCACTTACACCGAGTGGAGGCAGTACTTTAATAAATAAATACATATTAAATAATTTTTTTATCAATTGAAATTTGTGCTCTAATTCTATCTTCTAGTTCCTTTTAAGTGTAATCATCATAAATGCAATGTGTCCTCTTGTAATTAAACGTAAAATGTGTCAATCTACCGTAGCAGCTATGTCCGCGAGCATTTCTCTGAGAACCTATATAGGTGCCGACCGTGTTTTGATAACTGACTAGCAGAAGTATTTGTTGCATTACTGCACTGAATTAAAAGCTGGCCTCCTTTGTATTATCATGTTAATTATGTCTTTTGAATCAAATAATGGAGGTGAAATAAAAGAGAAGTTAAAAGGCACGAAAATCCTACAAACTTAAAATCTTTCTGCCCCGGTCGTATGTCAGGTAAACTCATTTCAGTTGCTCAATTGAACGCTGTTATAAATGTTATTGTGTATGTAACATAAACTACCTTAAATTAACCGACTCATTGGTAACTGTGATCAAAGATAGCACGGCAACCAAGCGAAAAGAATACTATACTTCGTAAAATAAAGAGCTTGGTTTCACAGATACGGACCATTGTGGGCAAGCGAGTTTCAGAGAATTCTTGAACTGGCACTATGAGATATCCTCAAGAATGATAAAAAGTTTCATTATTACTTCCAATGAAATCACAATATCAATACTGTATTAATTGAACAGCACAAAAATTGAGATTCGACATAGACGATTGTCTCACAAAAATTTTGCTTGTTTTTTTAACAAAAGGAATCTTGTTTGCTGGTGTATCAACAGTTAGTCTAGTTCCATGCTCTTTTGAATCTCAATTTGGCAGGATACAATGCGATACCACTCCGGGAACCAAACTCATCAAGAAAACAAAAAGCAGTGACACAATACACACGTTTTCATGTAAACGTAATGGTTGTTGAAACCAGTTGGAACGATCTTTCACATGTTGGACATTTTGAAAATAAATGTTATTTAAACAGAATAACGAACAACTTCATTAGAAAAAGTGCGTTATTAAAAATTATTATCAACGTGAATGTAAAAATCAGGATTCAGTCATTAAACAGCGAAGTTCCCTAACCCTGACACCAACCCACCCACTCGCTGTTTTCTCGAAGTCCAAGCGATTTTTTCAATTTTTGGAGGTCCCTTGGTAACGAGTTATCGAGGGTGTGGTGTAGTTACATAATTTTCTTTCCTAATTCAATGTAATAAAAAAAAAACATACCAAAAAGAAAAGACGATAGTACTACATTGCAGGATTCAAACCTGGTTCTCATGTGTCACAAGTTGCCATGCTTATTCCTAGACCAATCAACTGACAACATGGTGACTTAAATTCTTTGATCATAATGTTATAGATGTCTATGGACTGGAGTGAGAAAAATATTATAATGTTATAGATGTCTATGGACTGGAGTGAGAAAAATATTATAAAAAATGGACTGGAGTGAGAAAAAAATGTATAATGTTATAGATGTCTATGGACTGGAGTGAGAAAAAAAATTATCATGTTATAGATGTCTATGGACTGGAGTGAGAAAAAAAATTATAATGTCATTGCAAGGAACTCCATGATCAACCGTCTTAACTACACTACTACCTTCAATTTCTACCACACATCGTTTGAACTAGTCCAAACTACACTCACAATGGAACAAAGGTCAGTCCATTTTTTCTGCCTCTACCGCCCTCCTCCTAGTAGAAAAGACAAGCTGAGAGAATCTCTCTTTTTGGAGCAGTTTCTGAATCTCCTGGAGTATGAAAATTTGATAGGTGGCAACCTGATTATTCTTGGAGATTTCAACTTTCACTTTGACTGTCCTGGAAACCCATGCACATCAAAACTCCTAGATTCCATTCACATTTTCAACCTCAAACAGTCAGTTAGCCAACCCACCCATAAACATGGTCTCATTTTAGACTGGATTCTTTACAGACCTGATAATAATATTCTACAGTCCTCCCTGGTGTCCCACGAACTTTCATCAGATCACCTCTGCATTATATGCCATCTTGACGTATTAGTCCCTAACCTTCCACCTTTATTCGCTACTAAGAGAAACCTCCGTATGATAAACAGAACCAAACTAATGCATGACATCCAAGCAAACCTAACAACTAGCTTACCTCCTACAGCAGAACAACTTGATAACTGCCTGCACTCATTGCTTGACAAACATCCCCCAGCAACCAAGTGCAGAGTAGCAATTCAGAAGTGTTCTCCGTGGTATAGCAATGTTAGGGACCAGCTTCGCACTGCTAAAAGAGACCGCCGTAAAGCTGAGAGAATTCGGCTTTCCACCAGACTCACTATTCATAAGCAGTTCTATGATGCTGCTAAGAAGAATGTCACAAACATAGTCCATGCAGCGAAATCAGCTCACTACAGTACTAAGATCACGGAAAGTTCCAGCTGCAAAGAGCTATTTGAGATTACTAACAAGCTAATGTCAAGGAACAAATGTACACCACTTCCAGCTACCTTCTCTCTAGTCGACCTTCCGGACCTGTTTGCGAATTTCTTCATTGACAAAGTACAAACCATCAGAGATAAACTTGACAACACAATTTCAGTTGACTCATCGTCACCATACAGTTGCGATACAGAATTTCAGCAGCAACCATTAGCAGCATTTGAACCTGTCTCTATGGATTTAGTACGTACAATCGTGATGAAAAGTGCACCAAAGTCATGTGAACTTGATCCGATTCCGACGTCACTGCTGCCTGAGTGCTTGGATCCAATATTGCCTTCATTAACTGATGTTATTAATACCTCTCTCTCATCTGGGGAATTTCCATCATTTTACAAAACTGCCATTGTAAAGCCTCTGCTGAAGAAACCAACACTCGACCATAATGATTTAAAGAACTACCGCCCAGTTTCTAATCTCCCATTCATGTCAAAAATCTTAGAAAAAGTTGTTCTATCCCAACTTGTATCTCATCTGAATTCAAACAGTCTTTTTAGCAATGTACAGTCTGCATATCGCCCTTGCCACAGTACTGAAACTACTCTTCTGAAAGTAGTCAATGACATTCTCTCTGCTTTGGATAGCGGAAAGATTACTGTCCTCACTCTCCTCGACTTGTCTGCAGCATTTGACACTATAGACCATGATATATTACTTCACCGTCTCCAGCATGTATTTGGCATTCATGATACGGCCTTACTATGGTTCAAGTCCTACTTGGTCAACAGGACACAAATTGTGTCCGCAAATGGAAAACACTCCAGCCCAGTTGATCTATGCTGTGGTGTTCCACAGGGGTCTGTTCTTGGACCTGTTCTCTTCATTCTATACACTCAGCCACTCTCAAGTGTCATAGATCATCATCCAGTGTCTCACCAATTGTATGCTGATGACACCCAAATATACAAATCTAGCCATCCAACTGAAGTTGAAGCTACCATCCAAGGCGTAGAGAGGTGCATTTCCGATGTGAAATCATGGATGACATGTAACAAGCTGCAGATGAATGATGATAAAACTGAAGCCATCCTGATTACAACACAAAGACTTTCTCATTCACATCCTTTACCTCAGACAATAAATATCAGCAACACCAACATTAAATTCACACAGTCAGTACGAAACCTAGGTGTTACTCTTGACAATACTCTCTCATTGCACCAACATGTCATGAACATATGCAAGGCTGCATATCTTGAGCTGAGACACATCAGCTCCATTCGCAAGTATCTTTCAGTTGATGCCACTAAAACACTTGTGTGTTCCTTAGTACTTTCAAGACTGGACTATTGTAACTCAATTCTGTGTGGTTCGTCTCAATATCTACTCCAAAAACTTCAAAAAGTTCAAAACACAGCTTCTCGGATCATCCTTAGAGTACCACGATCAGGACACGCCTCTCCCTGCTCTGTACCCTACACTGGCTATCCATACGATCCAGAATTAAACACAAAATTTGTTCTCTGTGCTACGTTTCAATGATGGGCTCCAGTCCAAACATACCTTTCTGACCTCACCCATGTGTACACACCTGCAAGATACTTACGCTCCTCTTCTGACACTCATATTCTCATTATTCCCACTATGAAGATGCAATCATATGGACAATGCTCTTTTGCATACCAGGGCCCAGCAACGTGGAACGAATTGCCCACTGCACTTAGACACAAAGACACAGTGATCTCATTCAAGAGCGCTCTTAAAACTCACCTATTTCAACTGCAAGAACAGACTTAAAGACCTAATAATGTATCCTTACCTTAAATATTTACAGCATGTCTTCTGTTTCTAATTTTGTGGTGTTTGTTTGTATTTTTGTAATCATATCATTATATGTTTTTGAAGTGTTGTCAAATGTTGTAAAGCACTTAGAGCTTCTAAAGATTAGGCGCCATACAAAGTCCTCATTATTATTATTATTATTATAGATGTCTATGGACTGGAGTGAGAAAAAAAAATTATAATGTTATAGATGTCTATGGACTGGAGTGAGAAAAAAAAATTATAATGTTATAGATGTCTATGGACTGGAGTGAGAAAAAAAAATTATAATGTTATAGATGTCTATGGACTGGAGTGAGAAAAAAAATGTATAATGTTATAGATGTCTATGGACTGGAGTGAGAAAAATAATTAAAATGTTACAGATGTCTATGGACTGGAGTGAGAAAAAAATTATAATGTTATAGATGTCTATGGACTGGAGTGAGAAAAAAATTATAATGTTACAGATGTCTATGGACTGGAGTGAGAAAAAAAAATCAATGTTACAGATGTCTATGGACTGGAGTGAGAAAAAAATTATAATGTCATAGATGTCTATGGACTGGAGTGAGAAAAAAATTATAATGTCATAGATGTCTATGGACTGGAGTGAGAAAAAAATTATAATGTCATAGATGTCTATGGACTGGAATGAGAAAAAAATTATAATGTCATAGATGTCTATGGACTGGAATAAGAATCGAGAATATTATCTAGAATATTTCTCTTGGAAAATCCACTATTTCACAGAATAGCATAAGAAAATAATTTATGTTGTTTTTAACATTATGACCATCATTAAAAAACAATGGAGTTAAGATTAATAGCTCCATGAAACACAGTTTAATAAATGTGTTGAATATGGAATCAAACTCTGATTTCCTTATATCAGTTTCCTGAATCCTTAATAAATTGTGTCATGGGTTCTGCAGATCCTATTTTGGTGTCACAAGAAATCATTTCAGACTTTAGAATGTATGCAGCAGACCAACAGTGGAATGACAACAAAATATTTTAAACACAAGTCAACTCTTCATAAATTAACATGTGCAATCACATGGAATAGTCATACTTTCTAATATTACCTGATTATCTAACTGGAAGAAAGTAAGTGTGAAAGAAAATCATCAAAAAGTTTGGAGTTACCTTCCAGTAAACTGGAGAAATTCTTTCTTAAAGAATATATCCATATTGAACACTTGTGACATCTGAGATTTCTGTAAAACAAACCATAAAGGCTTAGTTCAAAGTTATATTACATGTATGCAATAATAAAATAAGACTTCCTTCAAGGCAGATCAATGCCATCTTTCACCGACCTGACATATAATTTATTCCAATAAAGCTTTTTAAATACTAATCAAAACTTTTTCACCTGGTCACTTCTATAAAATGTTGAATCTGTTTTGTCCCAAAAGAGTCCAATTTGTTAAAATCCTATCATATTATCAGAGATCCTTTTACAAAATATATTCAGAAGTGATGAACATGTACATGATTAGAATTTAGTCAATCATAATGTAAGATTCTGTAAACATATACAATATTTTAGGTCCTTAATTTTTAAGCAAAAATGGATTTCTTTTCCAATATTAAGTTATCCAAATGATATCTAATTTTGTCATTAATGATATTAAATAAGTGTCTTCATCTTCATTCAGACCATCAAATTTGCCTCAGATTTTATCTGTGCAGCAGGCATGCTTGTGTGAAAAAGAGACAACACCTTGTTAATAATTCTCATTGTTTGAGTTCAAACAAGTCATTTAATTTTTCATTGCCACAACATTCAACAGATGATTGAAATGAGTCAACCTGAGCTATCAGTAATGGCTGCATCACTACAATCTGTTCAACAGGGCCTAAACAGAACCTGTGCTGAGAAACCTAAGCAAAGAAAAGATCGACATTCAGGGCCCATAACAACCCTAAATGATGACATGGAGTACTCGAGTCTTATCTATACAAAGCTTCATTCTAATACTTGTTGATACCCAATAATCCTTGGTAAAGTAATGTAACAAAACAAAAGTCAGAAGGATGGACAGTAAGGGACCATTACTCCTCTAAATAAAATTGTAGAATGCAATATCCAACTTTGCAATAAATCTACTGTTGTTTTTTGCCATCATTTCTAAGTTTGTCAGTATTTTGGTCTCATAGCTGATAAAAGCACAGGACAAATAGTACAAATATGGTACTGAGAGCAGTCAGTGAGGAATGGGAATTAACAGTATGAAAATACTGTATAAAGAAATAATAAATGGTTATAACATCAATTGCAAACTTTGTATAACTGATATCAGATTTTTGTTCTGACCTTATCCTTTTATTACATGAACATTTAATCCTATATGCTTGATCTGGCATTTGATACAGCTGTTCAATCCTTATTTCCACATCACACACAGATTCAAACTACTTAGGTGCCTTCTTTGATATATATTGTTATGTATATTTAATTTGCACTGTTTGTTATTTTTTTTTTATTTTTTTTTTTATTTCAGTACATGTTGTTGATAATGTAACATTGTATGTTGGATTTAACTTTGTTCAAAAATCAAGTTCAATATCTTACTGACCTGAATCATTCATTCTTTAAAAATTTTGTAAAAAACTAATACATTGCTAAACTAATCTCTATTTGTGTCCTTTTTTTATATTAAGATCATTATTAAAAGAAAGAAACTAATTTATTTGGTTATGGGTCTAGGTTATTGGAAGTCCCCTATAAATATAGCTGGCCTACCTGATGTATTCCACATTCTATATCATAATTTTAGTAACAGACCTTCTATTTATAACTAAGAGTTTATCTTTTAAACATCTGGAACCTTCCAGATTGAAATTTTCCATTAGGTAATAGTTTCTTCAAGAGAATGCTAATTGTGTCTGGAGGTCAAGTAGATTATATAATCTCGTTACTTGAAAAATTATTTATTCATGCTATGAGATCTTAGCAGAATAAATTGTATTATTGTTGTGTCCAGTAATTCATTTGGAAATAGGGACTTAAATTTATAGTGAAATTTCAAATAAGGATATATTCTTGGATTATATTATTGTAATCCAATAAAAGTCTGTTCACACATCACCACTATAGAGGCCATCATAGGCACATCAACACCTTCAGCATGGCATTTAATTTGGATTTCAACTAAGTTTATTCAGAACTTTTATTATTAGGACTTGTGTCTGTAATTCTAGGATTATTTGGGATTTTAAATGTTCACTTTGTATTCTAGAGAAATAAATCATTTTCTGAATTTTACGAAGTTTGTTGCTTCTCAGTCTTTTCTATTAATTTTTTAAGACCACAGAGTCCTAATATTTTTTGGGACAGTGAATGAAACTTCTATAAATCCAGTTCATTTTCAATTTCATTCACAGAGTAAAGATAAAAATATTTAAAAGCATAAAATGGGGGTATGTAATGATGACAAAACCTCATTCATGATTTGTACTGAGTCAGGGGAAAGAACTCAGCTGGTATGGCACATGAATATGTCTCAGTCTGCATCCCTACACCACATCAAACTTGTTCTTTCTGCTGAATCATAACAAAACAAGTATGCAGTTTTGTGTATATATCTGAACTCGATACATAGTACCCTGGGATCCTTGCAGTGAGAGTCAAGGATAATTCCCCATCTCGGGCAGCATGCACTTGACAGTTAAGGAGGAGATGTCATACAGAATGCTGGAAGGGCAGGGAGTATCCCAAAATCCCCTGCATGTAACTTAATGGAAAAGTAAAATAAATGGAAACAGAAAAATTGTACAGCCACAGTTCTTACTGTGCAAGGTGTTTTTTGAATCCCATCTTTTATCTTGTATGCTGCAGCACTGACATCTTGAAAATTAATAATCCTGGGATTGTCTGGGTTGCAAAATTCATCTAAAATTGCAACACTTCGTTCTTTCCTGGCAACTTTGTCTGGCGAATGTTTTGATTCATTTTCCACACCAGAGCAATCATTTTTCTTTTTTCTGTTCATCTCCTGTCAATAAAGAATGGAAAAAAAGTTTACCTGAATGCATTTGATAGACACATGACAACTGAGATGAAAAGTAAACCATGTACAGTTAGAGAAATGCTCAGTTGGAAAAAATGTATATTTCAAGTCTGATGATGGCTTCCATCTCTAGAAAGGAAGCCATCCAGTGAAATTATGGATAATTAGTATCAGTACAGTAAAATCTGTCTTAAAAAACCACTATGAAAGACCACCTGTCTTGAAAAACCACCTGTCCTGAGACTGGATTCTCAACGCAAAGATTATTGATTACATAGTGTTATGAGACAACCTGTCTTGCATGACCATGATTTTCTGACAGAAAGGGTGGACTTTCAAGACAGTTTCTATTGTAATATTTAAGAAAATAAAACTATGTACACAATGGCAAGTTATATTCCTTCTCTCAAACTAGTCCCAGCATAAAGCCAGAGCAAATAAAATTTGCAACCAATAATGTTACAATGACATGGTATATATTACAGTTGTGAAATCTTGCATGTCCGTCATTTTTATCTTCTTTCTTTATTTTTAGTAGTTTCTATTATTATTTCATTGGTGTTATGATCACAAGGGCATTTTTAGTAAAGTTTCTATTATTATTTCATTGGTGTTATGATCACAAGGGCATTTTTAGTAAAGTTTCTATTATTATTTGATTGGAGTTATGATCACAAGGGCATTTTTAGTAAAGTTTCTATTACTATTTCATTGGCAGCTGTGGTCTAGTGGGCATCTTTCTTGCAAACAAGAAAGAAAATAATAGATTTCTTTAAAGTGAGAAACATTTTTTTTTCCATGGGATGAATTATAACTCTGGAACAAACTGTGTAATCTTAGTAAGGCTAGAAATCGCCCCCATACCAAAGTACTGGTAAACAGCTTTTTGAATATACTAAGGGTGGGAGGATTGATTGATATAGTGCTTTGCTGTCACAAAAGGATACGGCTTTATTAACTTTGATTAAACATCAGTTAATTTAATGTTCAGAATTCAGTCAATCTCCTCTGCCAAGTCACTGGTAGAATTATTCATGATCCTTTTTAGACAGGTATCCACTACTGACTGGTGTTCTTGTGTGATTTCTCTTAATGGAAAACAATCATTTCATCACCCTTATTCCCCAGATGCCTCAGAGCCTAACATGGGGGACAGATTTACTGGGCTTTATAGGGGGAAATGTGTAAGCAAAGAAACATCACTCAACTGACTTGCCACTTCTAATAGATGCTATGTTCTTTGTAAGGTTTCAAGTATATGTGTACAAGTTTCTTCATATCACAGTGGTAACTTTGAAAAGCCTGGAGATCAGTGAAACAGAATCTGTTTTTAATATAGCCATGGCTTGGTGATTAGCCAAGCACCAAAACAACATGTTGCAACACAGTGGCAACAAACAGCCTTGCCTCTGCTTAACTACCAGAATCATCTCCTCCACAAACATGTCATGCAATAAAGTTCTCTCTGTTAGTTACCTCTTGCAACATGTACAAGAGACCTATTCAACATCTCAGGTCTGCAGCAGGGCTCAATAATTAAAAAACTGGAAATTTTTGCTCGTCATTTATCATGCTGTCAAATAAGAATGTTTCACTATTATGTCAGATGATTAAAGAATTGGAAAATTCCATTGGTTTCATAAATTTAAGCAATTATAATTCTTGTTTATGCCAGACTATCTAATAGTCAGACACATGGTCTCATCTATATGAGGAGTCACATGGCCAACTGTGGTGAGGGCCAACTGTGTGAACGGGCCAACTGTGGTGAGAGAGCAATTTCATTGTAAAGCTTCTTTAGAACATGTCGGAATATCTCTCATCTGATATTTATGGAAGGATCAGGACTCCATTAATCAGTAAAGACAGCAGTCTTTGCAGAAATTTACTACATATTTAGAATGTCAAAATCCAAAATGCTATTTATATAAATCTTTGCAGGATTCTACCATTTAGAATGTCAAAATCCAAAATGCTGTTAACTCTTTGCAGGATTCTACCATTTAGAATGTCAGAATCCCAAATACTGTTTATATAACTCTTTGCAGAAATCTACCATTTAGAATGTCAGAATCCAAAATGCTATTTATGTTACTCTTTCATTGTTACTCTTTCATGGATGTGTGGCCATCATATGCTGGTTGTTGGTCAAAGAGCCATCCTATGCCAGTTGTACAAAGTAATAAGATATATGCTGTATAACACAAAACTTGTTGATAAACATAAAATATCAAAATGGTGTTTCTACAGTGATAATGAAAGAGAAATGAAAACAAAGATGTTGTTTATGAGAACTGTATTAGGATCCTGCACCAAAATTATGTAGAAACTAATTAAATTTATCCATCTTACAAAGGTGATACATTTTTTGGTTTTATAAAAATCAAAGATATCCAAAGTTTAATATTGTGAATTAATAAATGCTCTTGATTTACTTTACATATATATTACTTTGCACACAGTAAAATAAACTTCACAATCAAGTCTGTTTTCTTCACTCCAATAAGTTGGTTCCAAATACTATATTTTCACATGCTAGGTTTCCTAAAGTCCTTGGTTCTGATACTTATTTTCACCTCAGATACCTACTCAATCCACAGTGACATCCAACATTTATTTTAAAATATTACTTTAGTAATGCATGCCTATCAAATGTCAACAATATATTCCCTCATATTCTCCTTAGCATGCTTAACTGTGTAATATTGCTCAAATTAATGGTCAGAATTACAGTTTTGGTCATTGAGTTTATTTTAAAGATTTAAAAATTGACTAAATGCATCTTATAAATAAATTTAAAAATTGCAATTTCTTAAATTGCAATTTCCAATTAATGTATATATGTACAACAAAAAGGCAATGAAGATCCAATCATGGTTTTAAGAGTAACATATAATTTTAAATTGTATATCAGACTAAAAAAACATGTTATTAATAATAATGTCCACTTCCTTAATTACTGTCAGCATGTTTTGTTTTGTAATTCCATAGTGATTGTTTTTGTAATCTTGTCGTTGTGTATGTTTTTATGTGTTACCTAATATTGTAAAGCACATAGAACGTCTAAAGATTAGGCACTATACTAAGTCCATTATTATTATTATTATTTCATGTAAAAATAGGGGGCACTAGATAAAAAAGCATTGAAAGGCTTCAGAAATACATGGAACATACACAGAGTCAATTTATTCTTAAAGATGAATGTTCACAAAACACTTCTAAATAATCATATGTAAGAACTATGCAAATTTCAGCATGAAATAACATGTGGTCAAGAATTTGTTCAAAGTGTCCAAGGACCAATATGAAAAATGGTGGACTGTGCATGTGTTTGAATGCTTAATATGAATTTATTTTAAAAGATATCAAAAAGATGAGTTCATTTTTGAATTCTGCACGCTAAATTAACAAAAAATAAACCATTTTCATATATTGTATACAGTAATTCTGAAATAATTATCCCCGTCCTGGTTTTCATTGGTTGACCTCTAGGCCTACTGTAAAACAACGTATAGGCCTATACCACCTGAGCAACGCATTGCATGCTATCATTTGTTACCGATTTTCATAAAATTTATACAGTTGCAGTTTTAAAGGTAGATATCGCTGAATTGATGTCTTACTTTACTTACAAAGGCAGTGGTCTTGTGATTGTTATTGAACGTTGAGGCAAATTATTCCACTTCTCTGCCAGTTTGAGCTCCTGTTGCTTCATCAGCTACAGTCGATCAACAACAATTCCAGTTTTCCTTCTGGACCAATGGAAATCGAGGGTGTGTTCAACCTTCACCTTCATCATGCACACGTGTTACCTTGTTTTGAATTGGATGTTGATCATGCAAAAAAGGAGACAGTAACCTTCACACCACACATTTACCTTTGAACCATGGCTTGTAGCCAGTGACGCATACAGAACTAGTTCATACCAGTTTATAAGAACAATTTGGACCAATGCAATAGTTCCTACATAACCAGTGGTGTAGTGATAAATAAAGAAGTGAGAGAACGAAATAGAGAAGAGACAGAACGCAAAAAAGAAGTGAAGGAACGAATGTTATTCAGATGCGGGGAGTAGGAGTAATGGCAAGCGCAAAAATGTAAGGGAACGCGCAGAAAAGTATGGAACGCCGTTCCCACAGCACTGCACCCCTATTCACAACTTATTCATGATATTTCTTTTAAGGTTGAGTCGGCTTTTTAGGTTGATTCCATGACCTAATTAATCACCAGACAAAATCTTTGGTAAACATATCATTTTGAGGGCTGATGAATCCTTGAACCAAACAAACCTGAAATATGATATTGCTTAATTATATTCCGTTCTTGAGCGTCAGTAAGGACATGAGTACATTGTGTTGACAGATTATTGTAACCATACCAGTGCTGAATGGGGAGCGATATAATGGTCTATGGAAAATCCAGTCAAAAAGGTGTGGCGGCACTTTAGGCTCTATGGGAAGTTAACACGGGGAATTTAACATAGGGAATGTATAGCGACAATGGTTTGGGCCAATCTAGGGTCAATAGGAATGGAACAGGTAGAAACATGTACAGAGACATAGACATAAACGGAGACAAACATATATACACATCTATGACAAACAGAATAAATATCTTTTCGAGGCAATGAAGTGGCCCTGAAAAGGGCCTTTGGGTTCTTCTTCTATTTTCTCCAGTTCTTCCACCAGCTGCTCTCTTTCTCTACGATTCCTTTCTTCTTCTTCTTCTTTTCATGGTCTTGTATCCAGCCAGGATGTCCCATGGATCTAAATTTTTCCTGCACCTTGATCCAGTTTTCGTTTAGTCTCTCAAACCCCTCTTTTTTCTTTCTGTTTTCTTTGTCCTTTCTCTCTTTTGCCCAGGTATCTTTTATCTTCTTCACCTCTTCTTCCATCACCTTTCTCATCATTTCTTCTGCTTTCTTTAGTTGGTCTAATCCCTACTTGACAAAAGACCACTCTGTTAAATTCGCTATGTCTTGTAAAAAGCACTTCACGTTGATTATGTTATGTATATGCAATTTAATTACTTGTTTGTTAGTTTTAAATTTGTTTTTTATTTTCTTTTATTCCATTGCATGTTATTGTAATCATAATTTTGTCTACTGGATTTGATTTTTTTAGAAACTCAATTCAGTTCTGTTTGAGCTGATAAACAACCAGTAGTTGAAACATTGTAGCTAATTGCTGACCTTGATTCAGAAATCAGACAGAGTTTGGTGTAAACAACTGTTTTTTAAAAATTTATTCTAAGAATAAGATTCATTTAGTGAAATCAATGCCATACCTGGAGCATGTGACAAATAACATTTGTTTATTGTTGCAAAGTTTTGGTTTCCCAGTGGGGTGAAATTTTGAAATCCATCCGGGAATCTCTTTTGCGTTTTAGATAGGCTTATAACTCATGTCATCATAGTGATTTGCGAGTTGTGCTTTAAACCTTTGAAGCTCAAGGGTTTTTTGTTGTGACCAGTTGAATTTTTTCTAATTTTTTGAAGTAGTAATTTATTTACCCTGGAAAATACTAGTGCTCATCAGAATTCTTGGACAAAGGCATTTATCAAAATTTATTCAGAAATTCTAAATTGGAATATTATTTCTTTGTGATTCAACAAAGAACTGTTGACACATTAGGACAAAGCAGACCATCGAAGACGTCATCGCCTTCCATCTTGGAATTTCATCGGGATTCGAACTGTGATTCACCTAGGACTTTTTATTGATTTCTCTTATATTTTTTAATTCTTGGATTAATTTTTGGATTTGATTCATAAACCGTAAGCCCTTTTTCTCATTTTTATCTTGTTTTTCTAGGGAAATAAATTATTTGTTAAATTTTGCTAAGCTTGTTGGCTTCACTTTTTTCTTACTTTTCTACGAGCCTAGACACATAACTAGAAAATTGGTTGCTATTCCTTGGGATATATGAATTTTGGCTAAAATATTTCAGAAAATTGTTTTTTGAAATTTAAATTCCCCTAGTTTTCAGAATTATTTAAATCCCAAGTATTATTTCACATTTTGTTTGAAATTTTTAGTGACATCAACAGGCTTTTTTTTACAATGTCATCAAAAGTGGATATCTTTCTTTCAAATCCTACCAAGGAGCAGTTAGATTGTTTGAAAAAAAGATGAATTGCTTGAACTTGCCAGAAATATGATCTTTCTGAGGCAAAGGCTTCTTTAACGAAGCAAGAAATAAAAAACATTTTGGTCCAGTATTTGGAAGAAAAGAGTGTTTTGGATAAAAGTGTTTTGGTTTCGATCAGTAAGTCTGTATCAGACTCTGACATAAAAGTTAAGGAATTGAAATTAAATTACAAGATGGAATTAGAGTTAAGGAAGCTAGAACTTCAGAAAGATAAAGAAGAAAAACAAATGCAGTTACAATCTGAGAAAGAAAAAGAAGATAGGCTAATGCAAATGCAAATGCAAAGAGAAAAGGAAGAAAGGGAATTTCAAATTCGGTTAAAAGAATTAGAGCTGACAAAGGGAAAACACTCCCCTACTTTTAAAGAAATATCAAGTTAGTAACCCCTTTGAAAGAAAGAGAAGTAGACAAATATTTTCCTCATTTTGAAAAAAATTGCGGAAAATTTGAAATGGCCAAGGGAGCATTGGACTCTATTATTACAGTGTGTACTTACTGGTAAAGCTAGTGATATTTATTTTTCACCATCACTAGAGCAGAGTGCTGACTATGATGTGGTTAAAGACTATATCTTGAAGGGTTATGAGTTAGTCCCCGAGGCTTATCGGCAAGAATTCAGGAATTCTAGAAAATCAACTGACCAGACCTATGTCGAATTTGCATGGGAAAAAGCACAACAATTTGAGAAGGTGGTGCTTTTCTAGAAAGGTTAATAAAGATTACGAAAGTCTCATACAACGCATATTACTTGAAGAGTTCAAGAACTGTGTCCATAGTGACATTAAGACTTATCTTGACGAGCATAAGATCGAAACCTTGGAAAATGCTGCTCGTGCTGCTGACGAGTATTTCTTAACTCATAAAGTTTCTTTTGTAGGCAAGTCTTCCACTCAGCAGTCTTCTGGTAAGAAGATATTTCAGTCTAATACGAGCCCTTCTAAAATTCAGTCTGGCACAAGTTTTAAAAATCAAGCTTCTGATAAGCTTAATCAAAAATTCTTGTCTCTTCCTACGTGTACCTATTGCAAGAAGAATGGACACGTTATTTCTGATTGCTTCAAATTGAAAACTAAGCATCAGAATCAAGACAGACCTGTACCAAATGCTCTTATTTCTAAGAGGTCAAGATCATAAATCCCAGTCTGATTTTATTATGGAGAATTATGAACCATTCATGTCGAAGGGTTCTATATCACTCTTGGGTGATTTGGCCAATTCTATCCCTATTAATATTTTAAGGGAAACAGGAGCTTCTCAGAGTCTTTTATTATCAGGTACTTTGCCTTTTTCTGAGAAGTCTTCTTCTAATGAGAGTGTTCTTATTCAGGGAGTATAATGCTCCTTTGTTAATGTTCCTCTCCATTCTGTAAATTTGTCATCAGACTTAGTCTCAGGACCTGTGACAGTCGGAATAGTATCTTCTTTACTCGTTCAGGGCATTCGTTTATTACTATGCAACGACCTAGCTGGAGACGAGGTTGTGGTTAATCCACATGTAACTGACAAGCTTTATTTGGATCAGAAAGTTGATCCTATTGAAAAAGAATTCCGATTTATACCCAGCTTGTGCAGTTACTAGAGCTTGTTGGCTTCCCTCTTTTCTTGTTACTTTTGTACGAGCCTAGACACGTATCAATTACATTATCAAAGGCCTACTTCAATGTTCCCACACTAACATACTTAGGCTGGATGAAGCCTCTTAATTTCTCCACTTCTTCCTCTATCATGCGTTTCACTAGATCCCTGGCTACTTACAGGCTGGTGACTTGACTTGTCACAAAGTCTTTGGATACCTCCATTTATGTTCAGCTTTTCCACCACATACGCTGCATCCACCATCCAGTACCAACTATCTTTCAAGTTATTAAATAAATCCATTTTTTTCAAGGTGTTGACTAGTCAACGGTGGGTAGCCAGACTGTTACTTACTTGTTTCAATTATAGAGACTTTCGCACAAATGTGCATGCGCCTCTTGTTTATGCCCGCACCGCAGGCTGCTAATTTGCCCTGGGGGAAGGAATCCGAGCCTCATCCCCCAGGTGTTAATACTCTCAAAGAGAGTTGTTAATTTTGCCTATAGGTCGTGGGACAACCAAGTCCCAAACGACCTACCTAGCTGGTGAATAGATTTGAATGCAGAAGGGTAAAGTGCAAAACTTTTAACCACATCAGCACTCTCCTCAGTAAAAGAGGAGACTGTTGGCATGCCAGTATTTCCGGACTATCTTTCTTCATCCAATTAAATTTGTCTCCAGTCCGCCCATGCAGCATGTTAGACCATGCACCCACATGCCAATCCGCCACAGCACCAGCTAGGGGCTTTACTGGAGTGGGATTAGTCCCAACACGCACTCAAGCCCTTCAGTTAACAACGATACCACCAGGTGTCTACCAAGCAGTATAAGACACCAGTCGCGATTGGTCAGCGACTATGACGTCTCATCGGGGCACCTGATGTATGGACGGGTGGAAATCGTTCCACATTCCGTCCATGTACAGGAGTCCGAGTCTGGCAAAGGAGGAAAGTTACTCAGCAACTGGTGTGAAGCGAAGCAATGGATGTCGTGTACGCCCCAAAACGCCGGCCCGTACTTATTTCAAATTCAGTCCAGTTGTACTAATGGACAAAGTAATACCAGTAGCGTGTGAGCCACCTGTGCAATTAACCAAATCCATTAAGTCTTAGAATTTACCTTTCACCTATCAACCAATCTTTCTAGTACGTAGTGTACATAAAATTTAAGTCCCTACAGGTTTGATTACTAATACGGGTGACATATAATAGTTTAGTCAATATTAGGTATTCGGTTTGAATTTTGAACGGTGTAAAAAGGATCAGGTCTGAGTCATAGAGATTCCTCTAATTGAGATTCCTGGCCAAAATGGAATTCCTAGATAAAGAGGCAATTGATAGTCCTAAAAAGGGCTGGCTGGACTGACGACCGCTCCGCCTTATATACGTGAAGCACGGACGTGAAGGAAAACATCCACACAGAAGGGAAGAGAAGAAAAGTACACAATATCTGCCATCAAAAACCCCAAAATCTACTATCCACACAAACGTACGCGAACGCAAACAAACCCACAATACTTACTATCCACACAAACATACGCGAACGCATACAAACCCACAATATCTACTATCCACACAAACGTACGCGAATGCATACAAACCCACACTCTACAGTCTACACAAACACACACTCTACTATCCACACAAACGTACGCGAATGCATACAAACCCACAATATCTACTATCCACACAAACGTATGCGAACGCATACAAAGCCAATATATCTACTATCCACACAGAAGGGAAGAGAAGATAAAACAACAATATATACTATCCACACAAACGTACGCGAACGCATACAAACACACACATACACACACATATCAGTAGAGGAGTTAGTGTTTAGAGTCACACTACTCCATATTCACACAAATTGGCAACTTGAATAGTGTCTCTTTTCTAGAGATCTAGTTAGCCCTGAGGAGGGCTGTTTTTCTTGGAGCTCCAATTGCACCTGGCTAATGGTGGCACCTCCCTGGTCGGACATCACAGACACAACGACGACTCCAGTCCTGCTCCCAATTGATGTTTGTGGTTGGGAGCGCAGACGGGGCTTGAGTGGCTTCACTATCCCAGTCTTCACTTTGTGGGATAGTGAACACTTGTTGTTCCCTCTGTCTTCTACGCCAGACCCGGGGATGATGATCTGGCCTCCTTGCCTCCTGTGGACGCTATACTGGTTGTTGTGGCTGTGGCTGTAACTGACGTGCCTGTGGTGGTGCTGCTAAGGGTTGTGGAGGCGTCCTCGCCTCAGGCTTGACCTCACACTGAGGCCTCAGTATGAGGTGTGGCAGGATCCTATCCTTCTTCTCTTCGTTCTTTGTCCTCTCCTCCTCTTCTATTCTGGCTTCCTCCTGTATTGCCTCCATGGCCAGTTCGTGTAGCAGCCGCTTGGCATACTCCAGGTGCATTTTGAGCTCCAGTAACTTTGCAATTCTGTTACTCATCTTCAATGTTGATACGTCAACGATGGGTAGCCAGATTGATTGATTAATTATTTGAATTATAGTGGTTTTCGCGCTATTGTGCATGTACCACTGGTTTATTCCTGCACAGCAGGATGATTAATTGTTCCTGGGGAAAGGAATCAGAGCCACATCCCCCAGGCGTTTATGCACTCAAAGAGTGCTGTTAATTTATCCGTCAGGTCGCGGGACAATAAAGTTCCAAGGTACCTGGATGATAGGCTGTCATGAGTGGGAATAGACCCAACACACAATCAAGTTTAAGTCCATATCTACCGAATTGAGTCAATGAGTGGGAATAGTACCAGCACACACTCATGTATATAGTTGTCTTGACTGAATATTTGGTTGGTATAATATTTATGCGTGCATTGCACGCAGATAAATTTTTATGTCCGTTCGAGGCAAGGGAGGACGTAGGGCAGGCAGGCAGGCAGGCGCCAAGCCACGGGAAGACGCTAGGAGACTCCAGGGTGCTGGCCTAAAGTTTTAGTCTTGTGCAGCGGGGCCTGATGGTCATATGGTTTTTGACCACTTTATAAATGACTATTTGGGGCCCTAATGTCCTCCTAATATAGGTTTACGTAGCCTCCTTGTGCGGCGGGCCCTGATAGTCCTGGGTGTTCGGACCACCATATAATGTTTAAGTTTGGGTCATTAACAACTCATAGTGATATGGCTGTCATCTTTGATTGAGAAGAGTTGCTATGGAAAGATTATAAGGTGGTTTAGTTTGGTATCTGTTAGACAGAGTTAGTTAGAATAAAAGGAAAAGGAAGGGGGGGGGGTAAATAAAAATTTTTTGCTTAAGGAGCAGGTGAGGTGTACTTCTCTTTTGTGTTGTTAATTTGTGGGTTGCTGTTGTTTAATACTGTTGTTTCGTTATAACTTAGATTTATAAAGGTCCAATTTCTAAGTGCAGTGGCATCAACTTTGTAGAAGACAGATATCTTTGCTGAATAATCAGGTCCCCAGACGACATTTGAAAGACATCCATCCAGTGGGTTGAGGCATTATATTGGGCCTGATTTAATTTGTTTATAGCTACATTTTTATTTACTTATTATTTGTTAATCTACTGAGAGTGTTTGTAGCCAGACTGATGATGATGATGATGTTAAATTATAGTGGTGTTCGTACAGTTGTACATGTACCACTGGTTTATTCCTGCAAAACAGGATGATAAATTTATCCTGGGGGAAGGAATTAGAGCCACATGCCCCAGGCGTTTATGCTCTCAGTGAGTGCTGTTAATTTAGCCGTCAGGTAGCGAAGCAGTATGTTTCGTGTGTTACGAATATGTAATTAAATTGCTTGTGTGTTAGTTTTAAATTCTTTTTTATTTTATTTTTGTTTCATTCTATTTTATTGCAGTGATAATTTTCATTGGATCTGAATCTCTTTTTGAAAAATTCACTTGACCTAATTGGAATGTAAGGGTTGCTTTATCATTATTTTTAGCTCACCTTGGTTGAGACGTTTTGTAAACACTAAGCGAAAATGATTGGCTATTACCAAGGTCATGTTCGGCCCACGTATTAGCTGAGTTGTAAACAGCCTTTCTTTTTTAATTTATTTCCAGTGTGGGAATCTGATTCTTAGATAGGGCTATTGTAGCGTACGTGATAATTGACATATTTTTTACTGCGCTGTTCGGACAAAGTAAGTGATCATGTGACCCATCACGAGTGTCAAAATGACGTTTGAGTTGGGTTCAATTCTCAATCTCAGTGTTTTCTGGTTCAGTCGTAAAATATATCTTCAGGCCGAAAGGTATTCTTGTTGTTGCCATTTGATTTGAGTTTATTATTTAAAAAATTTATTCACCCCGGAAAATACTCGTCTTCTTTATAAAAGTTCTTGGACAAAGACATTCAGTAGATATTTATTCTGGAATTCTAAACAGAACATTATAAATTGTGATTCAACAAGGAACTGTTGCCATCAGTACAACGACCTCATCTGACGTCATCACCGTCCATATTGAAACTTCATCGAGATTCGAACCTGGATTCAATTAAAACTGTTTAGTGATAGGATTTATAATTTTCAATTCTATGATTAACTTTTGGATTATATTCACAAATCGTAAGTCCTATTTCATATTTTTATCTTGTTTTCTAGGGAAATAAATTATTTTGTTAAAATTTACAAAGCCTGTTGACTTTTTTTTTTTTTTTTTTTTTTTTTTACTTTTGTACAAGCCTACACGTAACACATGCAACCTGAATGTTAGGCTTGTTTAGAGTGGGAATAGACCCATCACGCACTCTTGTTTCAGTCCGCCATTTGCCAACAATCGGTGAGTGGGATTTGAGGCACACACTCATGTTTCGTTAGGTATAGTTATGCGTGCATTGCACGCTGATAAATTGTGGTGTCCGGTCGAGGCAAGGGAGGATGCAGGTCGGCAGGCAGGCTCTAATCCACCGGCAGGTGCTCGTGGTCTCCAGGGATCTGGTCTAAATTTTGCGTCTTTGCACGAATTTTGAATTGTAATTAATGCCGAAATGGTTTGAATTCTTTTTAAAACTCTCTGTGCTGTTTTTGCCTTATATTAGAGTAAAAGAGGTACCTCCGATGACAGCCATTAGTATGTTATTTATTTGGTATTTGCCTCATTGTGTGACTGGCCCTGATGGTCCTGGACTTAGACCACCTTATATACGCTAGTAAGTTGGGGTCCTATGTAACATACTTGTCTTTAGTAGGGCCTATCGGTCTTGGGTTGGCTAGACGTGTTTTGGGACCGTGTATGTACTTAAATTAATTAATTGCCACCTTGTCTGGCGGGGCCTGATGGTCATTGGGCTTTGACCACCTTATATGTTTCTATTTGGGGTCATACTGTATTTCGTATGATAGATTTATGTTGCCACTTGTGTGGCAGGCCCTGATGATCCTGGTGCTCGGACCACCTTATGATGTCTAGGTTTTAAGGACATTTATAATGGAATGGCTGTCATCTTTGGTAGGGTGTTATCAGGAAGAGATATAAAAAGATGGTTGTTATAAAGAAGATATATATATATATATATATATATATATATATATATATATATATATATATATATATATTTTATTTTTTTATTTTTATTTTATTTTTTAAGAGAGAGATAGAGAGTTTGAGCGAGAGTGTACTAGTATTGTAGCAGTGGTAGTTCGGTTATCTTCAGGTGTTTTTGCTTTCCGTTATCTATTTATCAGTTGATGTTTTTTTCCGGATTTCGTTGTTCTTATGTTGTTAGGTATTGTTTCTCATTTTTGTACAGTGATATTAACCCTATTTGCTGTTGTTTTCATTCTGCACGATTGTCTCTGCTGAGTAATCAGGTCCCCATCGACATATCAGAGACTCACATGCGTATTATGTTTATCTTGTTGTAGGGCCCTAGTTATAAGTTATATTTGATTTTTGGGTGGTGTCGAGTCAGGTGATAACGGGCATCCTTGCCGAATAATCGGATCCCACTCTCCCACAGGGCACTCGCAATTACTGACGGAACACATCGACGTGGACAACATTCGACAATACGAAGGATTGATCAAGTGCAAAGTCTTGCCTCCCACGTACTTGTACCATCCCGTTTTACTTCACCATTGCCAAGGAAAACTGATGTTTCCCTTGTGCCGTACTTGTGCCGAAACGTGCAACCATGACCGACCTTGTCAACACATTCAGGAAGAACGCGTCTTGACGGGGACGTGGGTTAGTGTGGAATTGTTTAAAGCTCTGGACTTGGGATACCAACTGTTAGAAGTGTACGAAATTTACCACTTTCCCAAGACAGAAAAATACCACAAGGGCGACGAGATTCAAAAAGGCATTTTCGCAGACTACGTGAATGCTTTTTTAAAACTGAAACAAGAAGCCAGCAGCTATCCTTCCTGGTGCGACACTCTCGAAAGCCAAAAGAAATTCAAAGAGAAATACTGGGAGCATTAAGGCATCACTTTAGACCACATAGAGAAAAACGAAGGAAGGCGATCGTTTGCCAAAGTGATGTTAAATTGCTTGTGGGGCATAATGGCACAACGACCGTGTTTACCCAAGACAGAGCATTTGACAGAACCATCCCGCTACTTCCAGATCATTCACGGCAACACCAAATACATGAAACACGTGGACGTCGTTCGTGAGGACTTGATCTTAGTCAGTTACGAAGATGAACTGGACTTTGTAGAAGCCGACGAATTTGGAAATGTCATCATTGCGGCTTACGTGACAGACCATGCTCGTTTAAAACTGTACGAAGCTTTGGAACTGTTTGGAGATCGTGTGCTGTATTTTGACACGGACAGTTGCATCTACATCGATCGTCTGGGTCAACAGCACCCTAACATCGAAGGAGACCGTTTAGGAGCCTGGACGGACGAGCATCCCGACGACAAGATTCTAAGTTTTGCAAGTGGCGGTCCCAAAAATTACCAAAAATTACGGCTACGAATACCGTGACCCACAAGGAGAAGTGCACACGGGGTGTAAAGTGAAAGGATTGACTCTAATAATCGCACCAGTCGACTGGTGAACTTTGGCGTCTTGAAAGAAGCCATGCAGTCTGGACAGGATGGAAATTTTAAAGTGACCACCCACGAACCGCACAAGATTGTACGTTTGCCCACACATCAAATCGTCAGCCGGTCCTTGGAAAAAGTCTATCAAATCGTGTACCAGAAGCGAGTACGGCTTCCCAATCACTTCACTTTACCGTACGGTCACACCGATATTGGACACCATATAAAAAGGGACAACGTCCAAGACCTATAGTTCATTGGAACTACCAATACCAAGCAAGAAAGATGAATCCCTTCAAACAGCAAATATCAAGCGTAAGACTCAAGTCCAACGAGAAACTCGAGTACGATGCTATGCCTTGCGATGGCACGGATGCCGTACGCTATGACCTCAGTGATTCAGTACCACATCATGGAAATTTTGCTGCGACTGTACCTACCATGGAAAGTGATGCTGTTCGTGTCAAACCTGACGGATGCGAAAGCGATGCCACTCGTCATCGCACGTCTTTTCAATTTACTGGTTTTCATGGTGGATGTCATCCTAATGAAACCATGCGGCTACCACCCTACGGATGTCATCCAAAACTGAGCAAACTCCTGCATATTTCACCGTACCATCATCGAAATGAACCTGTGAAAGACGAATATTCGTTCCCTGTGCGATTGCCAGAATAGTGTGACTTTGAAATTCGAATCCAAACCTTCCGAGGAAAATGGCCAAAATGTCTGGGAGGACCTACCCCCGAAGAATTAGCTAGAGCTGGATTTATCTACTTGGGCGAAGGGGATAAAGTCAAGTGCTTCAGTTGCGGTGTGTCACTTCACGAGTGGGAGAAGAAAGATTATGCTTACCTGGAACATGCTCGATGGTCTCCGGATTGTCACTACCTACCTTTAGTGGGACCTCGTCATTGAAGTGGCCTGCCATGTCGTTTAAGAAACCAGCTGCTTGGCTAGGAGTCAAACGTTGGACAACACCTAAACAAGTATTTAAACCCCATTGGAAAAATAATCTTCAAACATTACCAAACGAATTGCAAGAGAAGATCTACAAGGACATTTGGCTGGGACTTGCCAGAGCAAAATCTCGATGGGTGACTGAGGAACTTTTATGTCGAGAAATTCACAAGAGGAAATTGACAGAAGTCAACAAACAAGTCAGATTTCTCTGGATCAAGTGTGCGTTCATCTTTATATTCCGCTTTAGACCATTTACATTTGAAGATTTCATTGACATTCTTGACCGTTTCCTGGAATGGCAGTGGCCAGAAATTACTCACTTTGTCCGTTACTTTCGCTCTAGGAGAAGTGTTTGACTGACATTGTCATGGATACTTTACAAGAGAACATTCGTGGTTTGCCTGTGGAGTTGAGTACACTTGAGAACACTTATTGCCTTCGACAAAAAGAGGTATAAAAAGGGACTACCATGCCACGACCTTTATCATTCGTGATACTACAGATTCTGTGGAAAAATAATCAATGACACAATTCAGACGGTGGAGGATTACCAAGACCTATTACGAGAACTGTGTCCATTGAATTAGGGTCGACGTGTAGTGTGTGTCTTAGTGACTTGCTTTCTGGGATTTCGTTTACCAGCCGATTGTTTGTGGACTCTTTACGAACAGTACATACCACTCCAAAAAAGCAAGAAAGTGGTTCCTTTAAATGCACACGAAAAACTCATTCTGCTCCAAGCTTTGCGCTTTCATCTCGATACTTCTCGACAGCCTCTACAGGAAAGAAAGATTCGTCAACTTTTAGATACTGAAGATATGTACGATGATGTGTGTGTATCTTGTGACTTACACCCTCACTGGAAAGATGTACGTGACTGGAAAAGTTGGGGTTTGGAGGCTTGGACAAAAGAAGTTGCACACTATGCCCAAGATTTGTCGTCCTAAAAAATAAAACATTCAGTCAACAAAGTAACTTTTAAACCAGTGGCAGTGACAGTGCCAGAAGAAGAAGAAGAAGTCGTGACCGAAGAAAACCACTCTCTTCAAGACAGGACCGTTATCGACATCCTCGAAAGACCATTCCGGGAGGACTCTTGTGTGACTGTGCCAAGGAGTGTAGAGACTTTAAGAACATTACACACTGTTCCTACGATTCCATCTCTTGATCACCACAAATGGTGTTGTACAGAGACTTGTTTATATTCCAGTATGATCGTTTTGATGTGTCTTTTATTCATGTACTTAGCCATTTGGCTTTTATGTATTTTTGTCTTTCGTGTTGTTCACTTTTAAAGATGGCAATAAACGTGTCCTGAAAAAAGTATAAAACTCTTGTCTGTCTTCGTGTCAAAAGTGACATTCCTTACACGATTACTATGGCTACCTCTACTGTCTCTGCTCCCTCTTCCTCCACTGTCAAAGTCATTGATGAACACGTAGATCGGACTAGTTGGGAGGTCTTGTATCTTCGCCATCCCTTTAACATGCTCATTGCCGGACCTAGCAGTTCAGGAAAAACCGAATTTGTCAAACGTTTGATCGAACATAAACATCATTTGATCAATCGTCCACCTCAACGAATCGTGTGGTGTTACAAAGAGTGGCAATCGGCGTACAGCCTTCTGCGAGAAAGTCAAGGCGATTCCATCGTCTTTGTGGAAGGCATTCCTGTCGAAGACGACGGGATCGTGTCTGACCCTAGTCAAACTCATTTGGTTATTTTTGACGACATGTTAGGAGAAGACGAAGAAGAAATTCAACTGTGGTTTACATGCAAAGGGCATCATCGTAATGCCAGTGTCATTTACATTACCCAAAATTTGTTTTAACAAAGTAAAGCACATCGAACCATCAGTCTCAATGCTCATTACGTGGTGTTGTTTAAAAGCCCAAGAGATAAATCGCAAGTGCAAGTGTTAGCCAAACAGTTAGGAACACATAACACATTGGCTGACTCATGCGTACGACGATGCCACTCAAACCCCAAATGCTTATTTACTCGTGGATTTAAAACCCACTAAACCCGATTATTTGCGATTTCGTACCCATCTGTTTCACCACTGGTGTCAAGACGGAGGGCCTGTCCTGTACACGACCCCTTCGTCAACTTAACAACAACCATAACCACCAAAAAATCTATAAAAACATCGGACACTTGGGGTCTGTCTCACACAGCGTCAACATGACGTCCCTTCAGTCTCATCTTCCCATCAAATTGATTCGTGCCTTGTACGGTATCAGTCGCGAAAAAAATCCAGAAATACATGCTATTGTCTTAGAAGCTCGACTCAAAGAAGTCTTACGATGGTTTACGGTGACAGCACGTCAGTTACTGCAAGGTATCATCCAGATTCCACATCAAACCAAACGTTTTTTAGAGAGAAACAAAGTAGCCTTGACGCAACTGGCCAATCCTCGCATTGACACTCAAACCAAAATGCAAATCATTTTGAAACCTGGAGGAAGCGGTTGTCTACGAGGTGTCATCATACGTTTCCTCTTAAAATGGGATCCTAATGCTCCCAAAGTCGTCCCCAAGAAAAAAGGCACGCCCAAACGTACCCAAAAGAAAAAAAGAAAAAGAGTAACGGTGTCAAGACCAGGTCACAACCACAAAAAAAAGAAAAAGAAAAGTCCACAGAAAACAGCTTCTACCCGCAAGACAGGTACCGCCGCAACCTTACATTCGCAAACCACGACCTGCTGCAACAACGGTGACCGCGTCTCCAGTAACCTCAACATATTCCACTTCTCCGTTCCTGGTGATGCCTGCCAAACCCGATTTGACACGCGTCTTTCCTAAGTTGATGAAACATTGGAAACCCATGTCTCCAAAAACGTCTCCTCCAGCGGTGGCACCCTCTTCCTCTTTAACGGCAGTGGCCGCTGCTCCCAAAGTACCTGCCCCCAAAATCAAAGTCCAAGAAAGATCGGGTGTGTTAAAGAGTTTAGTCCCGATTGAGTCCGTTGCGAACCCCTCCACGTCGTGTGATGCCTACCATGAGAATGATACGGCGAGCCGACAATCAGTGGCGACGTATTCCAGTATAAAAAAGACCCGACGCAAACGATGTGGATCAGTGTTTTTGTGCTCTTGAACGCTCAAAGATGTTCCCTCCAAGAACTGCACACCGTCAGCATCGTCGTTCTTCTGTCCAAAAAGGAAAAGGAAAAAGAAAAGGACAGTCTCGTCATCCGACAAAGCGCATTGCGAAACATCGATGTCACCCCCAGAAAAGACACACTTGTCCAAAGGAAAGAAGAAGTCGCCAAAGAGGAGGAATGTTTGACAGGGAGTGGGTAGGTCAGATACTTAATGCAGCTAAATATGGTCAGAAAAAAAAAATAAGATAAAAGGACGCATCTGAAGCCATGGACTTTTCTGTATGTTGTGCACCAAAAGATGTCCCCTCATCATCGTTCTCCTGTCCAGAAAGGAAAAAGAAACTGACAGTTTCGTCATCCGAAAAACGCTTAGCCAAACATAGACGTCACCCCCTAGAAAAGACACTCGTCCAAAGAAAAAGAGGAGTCACCAAAGAGGAGGATTCTTTGGCGATTTTGGAAAACATATTGTTAGCTTTATTACAAAGCGATAGTCCCCCCAAAAAAGGATAAAAGGCTGTGTGCCAAGTCATCAACGTTAGTGTATTTTTTGGTGTGTGCCACGGAACCAACAAACAAAGATGTCCAGTAAAAGAAGTGCACACCTCTCTCTAGCTAAACAAGGAAAGAAAAGGAAAGGACTACCTCCTCGTTTAGCCAAACATTGGGACGTGTTGTCCGTCCTGTCCAAACCCCTCCACCCATGCGAAAACAAATGATTCAAACTGCCTCCAAAGACGTCATCGATACCGTGTGCGAATGTTGTCTGAATGTCTTGAAAGGAACGATACCTTTCTCTCCACATCAGAAAAAAGGCTTAGCCAAACATCGACACGTTTTTCGCCAAATGGTCCAAAAGAAAATATCCATTCGTCAAAAGAAAAAGATGTTGGTACAACGCGGAGGATTTGTGCACCTGTTGTTACAACCCTTGTTGAAAGCCACATTGGTCCCCATGATTACAGGACTCATCGCGGGAGCTGCTTCACAAGGGATAGGTCAAAGGTAAAAAAAGAATCAAGAAGATTAAAGGGACCTCTGGAGTCAAAAGATCTCAGACGTGATCCTTGAAATCCAATGGAAGGAAGAAAACTGGCTTTAGTGCATTACAAACGATGGATGGAATACCATCGTTGGCAAGAACAACGAACCCCGCATTTACCTCCCAATCCTCATTTGACCGAGATGTCCCAGTTACAACGCGAATTGCAATCATTGATGGATCGCAGCCATTTGTCAGAAACTGAAAAATCGCAACGGTATGGTCAACTGTTACAACGACTGCAACTCTTTCACCAGAAAGCTTTAGATGAAACAGCTCAGCCAACTCTGAAAGATTTTAAGGCCCTGATGAAAAGTACACCACCACCACCACTACCACCCCCAGCGGTCAAGACAGGTGCATCCCCATGATTGCCTGAGGAAGAAGAGGCAAGGGAAGTCTTTCAAACACCGTCAGCAGCTCCCATCCCTAGTAAGATTGCAGCGTCCTTGTTGACCCCTTCCCCTACACCCCAACGAGAAGAACTTAAGGCTTGGGTTAAAAAGATGATGTCCACTCCACCTTCGACAGAAGTGAAAAAGAAAGAAGGGAAAGCACAAGTAAAAAAGAAAAGAAGACCAAGTCATTCCATTACCACCATCACCACCACCACCGCCACCACCACCAAAACTACCTTGGACTTCTACTCCTGTGGCACATCGGACACATAAAGCCGTTTCTAAACCACTTCAGAGTACCATCAGCGAAGAGTGGATCACTTATTTTAAAAAAATGGAGACGGTGTTAGCCAGCATTTACTACGATCCATCCCATCCTACAGGTTACGGAGTAGTTCAGAAATTGTATCGTGCTGCCAAAACTCGACTGAAAAGTGTCCGTTTACCTCAAGTGCAACGCTGGTTACAAGAACAAACCACGTACACCTTACACAAACCCATTCGACGAAAATTTTCCAGATGTCGCACCCGAGTGGAGGGTATCGATCATCAATGGCAAGCCGATTTAGCCGATGTTTCTCATTTGGCCACCTACAATCGTAGTTATAAATATTTGTTTTGTGTCATCGACGTCTTTTCCAAATTTGCTTGGGTCGTGCCATTGACTTCCAGATCGAGCAGTGAGTTAGTGCGAGCCCTTAAACTGGTATTGAAACAAAGCGGGCGTCACCTTCTTCGATGGCAAACCGACAAGGGCACCGAATTTCTGAACCAAGCTTTCCAAAAAGAATTGAAGAAACGTGACATTCATTTTTTCACCACCGAGAATCCCGAAACCAAAGCCAGCATCGTGGAACATTTTCAACGCACCTTGAAAGAACGCATGTGGAAATATTTTACACATCAACACACTCTCAAGTACATCGATGTCTTGCCACACCTCGTCCAATCGTACAACCAATCTTACCATCAGAGCATCGGACGTGCCCCCAAGAAGTGACTCCCGACAACGAAGTGACCGTCTTCAAGCGCCTGTTTGGTACGTCCCCGACAGTGACTGTCCCCAAGAAAGGTAGAGTGTTGGCATCAGGAGATTGGGTACGCATTGGCAAAACCAAACGCACTTTCGACAAAGGTTACTTACCCAACTGGACCACCGAATTGTTTCGTGTCACCGAACGTGTGCGTGGCCGTCATCCTCCCGTCTATAAATTGGAAGACATGAACGGGAAGTGTTAAAAGGAACGTTTTACTTGCCCGAATTACAACGTGTGACCAAAAAAGAAGACGTGTACGAGATCGAAAGCATTCTCGATCGAAGAACCCGAAAAGTGGGAAAACGACGTGTCAAAGAAGTCAAAGTAAGTTGGAAAGGATATCCTCCCAGTTTTGACTCTTGGATCGACGCTTCGCAAATCATCGACTATAAAAAGAAGTGACCATCATGCCCTTCAACACAGCCTCAGCTACCGCAGTAACCACTCCTTCCCCCAGTTCTTCTCTGCAAGATCTACAAAAGCAACCCTTGTGGGTGTGGTGTGGAGAACGTGTGCCTAAAACGCAAATCGTCTTTTTCTGCCAAATCTTTGTGGTGTATTGTGTCATCGGTGCTGCCATTGCCAATCTGAGTTTGCAACAAGGAGACAAACAATTGTGGACCATTTTACTCAGCAGTTGCATCGGTTACCTTCTTCACAATCCGTCTCTGAAATATTCCTCTAACGGGAACAACAACGGGAGTCTTGCGTCTAACGTCAGGCCCCCCCCCCCTTCCAACAGTCATCCTAACCATCCTCTTTTAGACACTCCTTTGACTTCCAGCGACTCCTCGGACACTAGGACTGTGGAATTATGAACAACCAATTTTACTTAACGTTACCCAGTGACAGTTCCATGGAGGTGTTTCCCAATGACACCTTATATTGTCACACAGCCAGATTACCTCAGGCCATTCAACTGGATCACGAAGCCCATTGGGAAGCGGCTTTAGTGGAAATGATTCACCCTACACAAATAAAAAACATCGTCGAAAATCAAAACACTTTTACGGTAGAAGTTCATGACGAGCAAGTGCAACAAGACTTGGATGAACGCAGCGGTGTAGGTGACTCTATGAAATCACAAGACCCGAAAACTAAACGAACCACTTATCAGTTGAAAATTCCGCCAGGCTATTATTTTAGTGGTCAACATTTGGTGAAAGCTATTGCTGACAGGTTCAATGCCATGTTTGGTAAAGTCTTGGAGAAAACCAGAAAAAGTGTCACGATCGAATACCACAGAATAGCTCGTCGCCTACTAATCAAATTTTCAATGGAGAAAGTATTGGCCATTACATTTTGTCCTGAATTGTATGACATTTTGGGTGGAGACCCCAAGTTGATCAAGCTTGCAAACGAAATACCAGCCGTGACCAGTAACTGGGATTTTGCGAAATATTTTAGATTCCCTGTAGAAATGAACCAAGGACTGAATTTGATCTTTGTGTACTCCGACGTGGAGGAGTACAACGTGGTGGGACATACCTCGGTACCGTTACTGCGTGTCATTCCTTTCAAAGTGGATTTTGCCACGAATGCTGACGAGGAAGGTGAAACCACCTATCACTTTCACCACGAATTTGTACATCATCACTATTTACCCGTCAGTAAGTCGTATTTCGACACTGTCAACATTACTATAAAAGGAGATCTGGGACAAAATATTCCATTCAAAGCGAAAGTCACAGTGAAACTCCATTTTCGCAAACGATTACTCTACCTCTTTGTCAGTCATGTATCCTGTGTACCAAGGAGTCGCTCCACAGCGAGGACATCTTTTAGATGATATGCTAAAATCAGCCTTTCGTTCGGTGGCTCCTGTACTGAAACCGATGGTGACACTGGGATTGCACGCCTTGAAAGATGCCGCGTTGTCGCAAGGTAAAGAATTTCTCCAAAATGTCATCATTGACAAACAAAATCCTAAAGAAGCATTCTTGAGAGCAGGCAAAAATGTCTTGCTTCAAACGGGCAAAGACATTTTGGGACTACAAGAAACTCCTATAAATGCTCTGGACGATGCCGAGTCAGGCATTCCTGCTTTCCTGACGCCACAGCAAGGACAAGGCAGAAAAAGACGACGAAAAACACCCCTTCAGAGGACTTCACACCCTTAGAGCTAGAAAGACTAAGAAAAGAAAAACTGTCCGAGAGTTAGATGTTTTTGATTATTAAATCAGAGAAAATGATGCACCGAGAGTCTTGCGCTTGTTCCAAGTCGGAACTGAATCTGTTTGCCATGCCACCCACCATGATGACGATGCAAGAATCCCAATGGGTCGAATATCATCCCGTCTCCTCTTTGACGGATTCAGCTCCCATCGAGTTTGAAATCAAAGGGCAACCCGAAGATTACATCGATCTGAATAGCAGTTACTTGAATATGAAACTGAAAGTGATCAAAACGGACAACACCAACCCGGGAGCCGATGCCAGAGTAGTTCCCGTCAACAATTTCATGCATTCCGTGTTCAGCGAAGTGGATTTGTACTTGAAGAACAAACTGGTCAGAAGTAGCATGAATACTTACCCTTACCGAGCGTACCTGGAAAATCTCTTGACGTACGGAAAAGAGGCCAAGAACACTCATCTGGATGCTTGCGTGGTATGGAAACCTGACACAGCAGGTGAAGACACGTTTAACGACACAGCCCTGACAGCCGATGACAATCCTCACAATGTGGGTTTTAATGACCGTCGATAGAAAATCCTGCAAGGTCGTAGTATTGAACTAATGGATCGCCTGCATTTGGACATGTGGTTGCAAGAAAAGTATTTACTCAACGGAGTGGATATTCGTCTGAGATTAAATGGCAGCAGTGTCGCTTTCCACTTGATGGTTCATGCCAACGAATGCAAAACCATCATCCAAGAAGCCAGACTTTACGTGCGCCGCGTAGAAGTGTTACCTAAAGCGGGAAACGACATCAGTCACACATTGAGCAGAACGACCTCCAAGTATCCGATACTACGTGTAGAAGTGAAAACGTTCACCATTGCTGCTGTACTCCAATCCAAGATCGAAGATCATCTGTTCGAAGGACAGTTACCCAAACGTTTAATCGTTGGCGTCGTTAGTAATGCAGTCCTCAACGGAGCCCATGATCAAAATCCTTTCCAGTTTAAGCACTACATAGTGTCCAAGACCGAAGTGAGTTGCGATGGCAAGACCTTGTGTACCAGACCCTTCGAACCTAACTTTGCCCAGAAGAATTACTTGAGATCGTACCGGACAACTAGGAACCAACACCAGTCACGGTATTTCGTACGAAGATAATGTAGGAGGTTACACTTTGTGGGCTTTTGATTTCACTCCAGACCAAGGCAGCGACGAGGGACATTTCCATCCTATAAAATCCGGTCAACTGCGTGTGGAACTTCAGTTTGCAGAAGTTCTCACCGAAACGGTCAACGTCATCTTGTATGCCGAACTCGATAATACCATCAAAATCCTCTGTCTGCGTAAGTTCGAGTCCAGGCTCGGCTAACGTGGGTACGTGAGAAAGCCTGCCAGTAGCTTCTCGTGGGTCGGTGGTTCTTCCCGGGATTTTCCAGGGCTCTTCTTCCACCATTAATACTGGCCGCCATGTATAGCCTATCTTGTGCTGAAAAATGGCGTTAAACCCTATAACAACAACAACAACAACAACAACCATCGAAATCAACAGTTTGAGAGAAGTCATTCTACACTATTAGAAACTATGGAAGACTCTTATCCCTCATTGAACGGTAGAGACTCTTTGGAAATGGAATGGGAGGATAGCGTGAAAAGAGAACCCCAAGACCAAGACAAAGAGGACAAGGTATTGGTCAAGTCCAGATGGCCCGAACAAGAACAACATTTAGTGTCCTGTTTTGCCAAACACCTGGCGGATAAAATTACTGAAATGAGTAAGAAAGACTGCTATGGATGTCAAAACGATCATCCCAGTCAAATTCAACACGATAAATGTTTGATGATGAGTCAAGAAGAAAAATTGGACGAGTATCTGGACGACGCTTGGAGTCTCATCTCAGAAGAAGTCGTGTTGCATGAGTGGTATAAAGGATTGCGTGATCATTCCTGCCTTCCATTGTCTACTCTAGAGATCTATCGCATTGAATCTCTCTTAGCTCAGAGTGCGAAGACGAGACGAAGAAACGGCTACTTGACAGAGCTTTGCATGTAAAAGTCAGGATTGAATTGATGACTTATCATTGCCTGTGGAAAAAACAACAAAACAAAAAATGGATCCCTCGGAACTTTATTACCTTTTGAACAACAGTTCGTACACTGCTTCTTGGAATCCTGTCGTGTGCTCTAAAGATGAACTACCTCATCGCAAACCTCAAGACCATCAAGCCTATGTCATCAACACGGACGACAGTCATCTCACAGGAACTCACTGGGTAGAAGTATACTTCCCTCAAGAGGATTGTGTGGAATATTTTGATTCGTATGGATTACCCACTTTGGAAGACGACTTTATCGACTTTATGAGAAGAAATGCCCAGACGATACGATTCAATAATGTGAAATTACATGGCACAGATTCCATGGTTTGTGGACAATATTGTGTGTATTTTCTTCATCAACGCAGTCTTGGATATCCATTAGAACATTTAGTGACTTATTTTGATAGGAACTCTTCTAGAAACGATGACAAAGTAGATCGATACTTTTGTGACCATTATGGCTATCTTTTGTCTTTAGCTAGGAAACGTAATGTACATCAGTGGCCTCATGACATCCGTCAGTGGAAATCTCACATGATTTCACAACGTTGTCAACCTTGTCAAAAATAGTTTATTTGATGTTATTGCTAATTGTTAATGATTCATTGTTTATTAAATAAAAATGTTGTGTTTTGAAAACATGTGTCTGTCGTTTGTTTTTAAAAAAGACTGTGAATATACGCTCTTTGACTTCTCTCTATCCCTCACCATGGCATTCGCTATCATAACGTTCCGACTCAACAAAAACCGAGTAGGGATGTTTTCTATCGCGTCTGCGTTTGAACCATATAAAGCGGGTTGGTCTCCAGTCTAACCATCCACTGTTGATTCGTCAACCTGTGAAGATGCCTTTCAGACTAGCCAAGCTGAACGAAGCTTACGTGAATTTACATCGTGTCAGGCTAAACCTGATACCAAAACCTGAAGAGATAGAGAATGTCAAGATGTTATCAATTGTCCAAGACCTAATAGAAGAGGTATTCAGAGAGGAAATTAAGAAAGAACAAGAAGAATGGACTAAGAAGTACAGACTTCAGAAGAAGCAGAGAGAAGAAGAACAGCACAACAACAACAGCAGCAGCAGCAAGAACCAGACAGAGGTTTTGTTTACTGTCGAGTAGACACCAAGGAGTTCTTCTTCTCTTCCCGCAGAAGCAGACCTTATCGTATAGGAAAGCCTGCCGTCAGACGGGGACGCAATCTTAGACAGTAAAAAAAGATTGCCGTCACTCTCCGTCAACAAAAACAGCCCTTTTTAGGACTACCCCAATACTCTCGAAAAGACATACTAATTCAATTGCCAAAACAAATTTGTTTATGCTTTAAAACAAAAATAGAAGTGTGTCTATAAGCACTTCGTTTCTCTGTCTTGTCCGATAGTTTATGTCTGTGTTTGTAAGGAAAAAAGTTAATGTTAGTGTTTCTTTTAGGTCCGCGCGTTCCATGTTTTGTTTTTGGTTATGGTAAGTTTTGGTGTAAGGGGATGTTTTCCTTCACGTGCTTCAAGTATATAAACGACGCGATTGTCAGTCTGGCTACCAATGTTGACGTATCAGCTTTGAAAATGAGTAGCAGAATTGCTAAATTACATGAACTTCAAATGCACCCAGGCGGCTCCTGGATGAGCTAGCCATGGTGGCCATTGCAGAAAGTGCCAGACTTCAGGAAGAGGAGGAAGAAAAGATGAAAGAAGAGGAGAAGGAAAAGAAGCGAGGGATCCTACCTCACCTCATACTAAGACCTCTGTGTGAGGTCAAATCTGAGGTGAGGACACCTCCACAAGCACTACTACCACAACGACAGCCACAGTCACAATCACAACCACAACCACTACCACCAGTACCAAGAGTCGCTGCCCCTCAGATGGAAAACTGGGAGATGGAGGCTTTGGAGGAATTAGAGAGACAGCAGCAAGAATGGGAGTCGCAGCGTCAACAACATCATCCCCGGCTACAAAACAGAAGAAGACAGAGGGTAGTCTTCAGAATCTCAGAAACTGAAGATCGGGAATCTGGAGCCAGTCAACCTCCCTCTGCGCTCCCAAGAACAAACATCAATTGGGAGCAGGACTGGAGCCGACGTTGTGTGTGTGGTGCTCGCCCAGGGAGATGTCACCATTAGTCAGGTGTATTTGGAGTTTTAAAAAAAAAATCATCCCTTCTCAGGGCTAACCAGATCTCTAGAAAAGAGAGATTATTCAAATTGCTAATGTGTGTGAATGTGGAGTAGTGTGACAATAAACACTCACTCGTTTAATGGTGTGTGTGTGTGTGTGTGTGTATGTGTGTGTGTGTGTGTGTGTGTTGCGTTCGCGCCCGTTTGTGTGGATAGTAGAGTGTATCGTTTCTTGTTCTGTTATCGTTTGTGTGGATAGTAGGTATGGTATTTATTCTTCGCTTCCTTTGTTTGTGTGGATAGTACAGTGTGTGTTATATGCGTTCGCGTCCATTTGTGTGGATAGTAGTTATGGTGTGTTTTATGCTCTCGCGTCCGTTTGTGTGGATAGTAGATATGGTATGTTTTTCTTCTCTTCCTTCGTTTGTGTGGATAGTAGATATGGTGTGTTTTATGAGTTCGCGTCCGTTTGTATGGATAGTATAGTGTGTGTTTTATGCGTTCGCGTTGGTTTGTGTGGATAGTAGATATGGTGTGTTTTTTACTTCTCTTCCCGTCTGTGTGGATAGTATAGTAAGTGTAAGGGATGTTTTCCTTCACGTCCGTGCTCCACGGATATAAAGCAGAGCGTTCGTCATTCGCGCCATTCTACACAGAATACAACATGGCAAGTAACTGGGAGAGAATGCTCAGATTGCAGGAGGTGGCAGACACACTAGCTATGGTGGAGGAGATGCTAGTCCGAATGCAGTTTGGGGCTTATAGTCCCCATAGACTAAGCATGGAAATAAACAATTTGAAGAGAGGTAAAGACATATTCAATGAGATGATTAGAATTGAAAAATACGAAAAGGAAGATATAGAAGACAAAAAGATGATGAGGGAGTGGAACGAAAAGATAGAAAAGGAACATGAAAATGAAAAAAGGAAGAAGGAGGAGAATGAGAAGGAGAAGGAGAAGGAAAAAAAGGAGGAGGAGGAAAAGGATGAGAAGAAGACAAAAAGTGTAGGACAGAAAATAAGAAGTTGGTGGAGGAAAAGAAGAACTTAGAAGAAGACAAAGAAGAAGAAGAAGAAATCCAAAGGCCCTTTTAAGGGACACTTCATATGCCTCGAAAAGATTTATTCTTTCTTGCCTAAAATTTTTTGTATTCGATTGTATAATTTATGTTTAACTCCCACAAACATTATTCTCTTACCTAAAATTTTTTTAGTCGCTTGTATAATTTGGGTAGGATAGACTGATGTTCATCAATCTATGGAAACGGACGCGAATGCATAAAACATACTATACTATCCACGGACACGAACACGAATGCATAAAACATAATATACTATCCACAGACATGAACGCGAATGCATAAAACTTTGTATAGAAATGAAACATGTGACACGAACGCGAATGCATAAAACATACTATACTATCCACTGACACGAACGCGAATGCATACAACTTTGTATAGAAATGAAACAGGTGGCATGACGTCACGGTACTTGCTACATTGTTGCAAGTCTCCAGTATCGTGACGGCATCCCACCTGTTCAAATTCCCATTGTCCGTATATCGTCCCATGGTGATATTTTGTCCGTATAAATCTTGTCCGTATAGTACAAAGTAGGGTCCCGTAATGCTAATTCCCATTGTCCGTATAGTATTCCCCTTCACTACTGTCGCCTATGCAAACTCAGTGCTTTCGCGACCAGTTTATGCCTGAGAGTCAAGCTTTTCAATTGGTCGGGACTGCGAGAATGGTGCCACCGCAGTCCCGCGTTCATGTGCGACGTCGCACTTCTAAATTAGGTCCAGTCGAGGAAAAGGAGGAGGGGGGACCCAGTGAGGTCACAAACGCCGCAGCCGTCGATGTCGTGCACGCCCCAAAACGCCAGCCCGTAGGCCTACTTATATTTCAAATTCGGTCCAATTGTACTAGTGGACATTAAGAAGAAATCCATAATGTGTAAGCCACCTGTGCAATTAATCTAATTCAACGAGTCTTATAATTTCATTACTCTTGTTTATGATAGTTTGAATTCTGTGTACTTAGCGTACTTTTAGTTTCGAAATAGTACCAATCAGCTGCTGGATATCAGCCATCCTACATATGTTAGAGTCACGCAATGTTTCTAAGTAATCGTTAATTTTGTCGGTGGAACCAACAGATCGAGTCTGATTTTATGGATAGAGCTATTATCGAAAGAGGTCTTCAATAGCCAAAAGAAGATCCTCAAAAAAAAAAGAAGAAGAAAAAAAAAAAAAGGAAAAGAAAAAAGGGCCTTAGTGGAAAGTCTTTTAATAACACAGGCTTGTTGTTATCAGGATTCCACCGAGGTGTTTGCTAGTATGCTTTCCCTAGCACCTGTTTTGGGCCCTTAAAAAAAAATAATGGGATATTTATTTTCTTTCTTTAATTTGAAAGTCGATGCCTTATCTTCTTTCCCTTGTTGATCTTCTTTGTTGTTCTTTGTTCCTTTCCTTGTTGGCCTTTTGTTGCTGTGGTATTATCTCTCTGGGTATAGGCTGGTGCTCCTTGTTCGACTTTCAATGGAAGCTTGATTTGGTGTTTTTGTGCCTTAGCCATTTTTCGTTTCCTTTCTCTTCCTTCTTCTCCCTTTTCCTCCTTCTTCTCCCCTTTTCATGCCTTATTCCCTACTTTCTCTCTATCTCTTTTTTGTGCCTTTTTTTTGTTATTTTTTTTTTTTTAATTATTAAACGAACATTGTGTCTCTGGCTGGGAAGGTTATAGGGTTAGAGTTAGTTAGGGTTACATACGGAGAAGGTCGAAAGACAAGAAGAAGAAAGAGAAGAGAGAATTTTTTTTTACTTTTAGTTATGTTGTTTGGGTTTGATCTGTTGTAAGTTCTTTATGGACTTGCCCTTTGGAAGTTCTTTATGGACTTGCCCTTTGGCTAGCATGAGTCTGCTGCTATAGTCCCTCTGTGTTTGTGTTTTATTGATATATTTTGGTTGTGTTTATATTTCCCTATGTTTATTGATCTGTTTTAGGTACAATATTATGTTCTTGTAGGTGGTTTCGATGTTTATGTTTTGTACCTTGTCCAATAGTTCAGGATACGTTGTAGGTGATCCGATCTTCTTTTGGTATTCTCAGAAGTTATTTCGCTGGGTGTGGTATCTGGGACAGGTGTTGAAGATATGGTCGAGCGTTTCTGGTACGGGGCGGTGTGGGCAGTTAATTGTTTGATTTGGTTGTTCTTTGAGATATCTTCCAAAAGTAATGTTTTTGCCGTTTTTATCCTGTTGATGATTTTGAGGTCGATAGTTTCCATATCTTTGGGTGTCTTGATGTTTCTGGCGACCTCTTTTTGTAGTTGAAATCGGTGTGTGCCCTTGCTGGTGTTCTCCCAGAGGTGCTGCCATTTCTGGTTTATTCTGTGTTTAACCTGACTATATAGTTCTTGGACGCTGTAGTTAAGAGGGTGTATATCGTTGTTCAGAAGGTTGTGCTTTGCCGCGAGGTCCGCTTTGTCATTTCCGATCATGTTGATATGTGATGGGACCCATAAAAATTCAATGTTGTGTTGGTTTTCTTCAAGTTCCCTTATGGATAACATTGTTTCTTCAAGCATATTTCCTCTGCTTTTTGATGTGCCGGTGTCCAGGGATTTTATTTCGCTTAGTGATTCTGTTATGATGACGTGCTGTTTGTGGCTTTGGGTTTTTATTCATTTTAGTTCTTCATTAATTGCCCAGAATTCTGCTGTGTAGATGGAACAGCCATCTGGGAGTCTAGCGCCAATTTGGGTTGGTGTTCCGGTATCACAATGGCCGCCGCTGTTCTGTTGAGTTCTTTAGATTTGGATCCGTCTGTATAGATTTTAGTATACCCAGTGTACGTCTCCTCTATGATTTTGTGGATTTCCGTTAAAATTCTCCATGGGTTTTGTTGTTTGGGTCCGAATGCCTGGGCTATTAGGTTTATTTTGGGAGCATTTTTTCTCCAAGGAGTGGTGTCGCAAATTTTGTGTTGTTCCGCTTGGATCTCTGGTATTTGAATTTCATCACAGAGTATGTACTCTTTTACTTGCTGAGGGGTTTGGTATTAGTTTTTGGCTGAATGGTCTCCTGCATTTTTTAATTGCCATTTTAGTTGGATTGGTGTAAATCCAGATTGAATGAATGAGTGAATGAATAAGATTATAGTCGCTTGCGTATACTAGTACTTTTGCGACTCGTTAATTCCTGGGTGTCAGGATTTTTAATTGGTCGGAGTTGTATGAATGGTGCCACTACATTCCCGCTTTAATGTGCGATGGTCGCACTGCTTACTTAAACGTAGAGGAAAAGGAGGAAAGGGACCCTGGGAGAGGGGTGCTTGGTAACGCTCTTGAAACGCCAGGTCGCACTTAATTGATCAAATTCAGTCAAGTTGTACTAATGGACAGTCCCTAAGACCAATAGCGTATAAGCCACCTGTGCAATTAGTGCAATTTTGAAGCAGTTACAAAAATTTTCCTAACTGTCGAATTTTAATCTAGTACCATAGTGTACATAATAGTAGTCCCTATTAATTTACCATTATAAATGTCAAAGCGACTGTAACTGTTTTATGTCAATATCAGGAATAAGATTGTATTTTTGAACGGCACTCAAAGGATCAAATCAGGTGTAGTGGTTTAATCGAATTGGGATTCCAAGCCAAAACGGAATCCCTTTATACTAAATAGGCAATTTGAGCCCTAAAAAGGGCTGTTATGGCATGTTAGTCGAAGGTTCCGCGGCAGTCTTCTCTGTCTCTAATTTTCTCCGCAGTTCGTGTGTCTTTCCTGGGTCAGTTTCCTCTTTCTTTTCCTCCCCTATTGCTTCTGTTCCTATAGTTTCAGTTTCTTCGTCCTCACTATTGTCATTTGACGAAGACATTTCTAGGTCTGCTGCAACTGTGTCAGCGGTTGGAGACCCACGAGTTACCTTTTGCCATTTAGGTGGTGTCTTTTTAGGAGTATAGGCTGCTATGCTCGCAAAAGTCTTCTGTTTCTGTTGTTTTTGTTTTACCGGAACGCGGTCCGGTGAAGCCTTGGGAGTTTCGACCAGTAGCTGGGCCCCTTGTATCTCATTATTTTACTCGACCGACTGCTGGGTATTGTTTTCTTTGTGGGTCGACTTAGGCGGGCTGCTCTCAGACTGGGTCTGCATAATATGCTCCCTCTGTCGGTGCTTTCTTCCCCCTCTTCGACTCCTGGCCCTTTCTTTAACAACTTCTTTTTTATCCCAAATTAAGAGTAAAGTTGTTATCTTTTGTTGAGCTCGTAAACTCCATATCAAGGCCAAGACATTTTATCGCATTCAACGCCTGGGCGGGAATTAGTGTCTCCATCGCTAGCTCCATTGCTAATGTTACTCGCTGCTCTCTTCACTGCGACTCATGAAATCCAGACTTACTTACTTAGTTACAATTAGATTTAAGTGGTGTGCGCCCATTCAGGCATGTACCACTGGTTTATGACCGCACGGCGGCCTGAAATATATCCCGGGGAGAAGAATTACAGCCACTTCCCCCAGGCATTTATGCACTCAAGGAATGATGATAATTCACCTTCAGGTCGCGGACCTATAGGTTCCACGCGACCTGACTGAAGGCATGCATGAGTGGGAAATGTACCCAACACGCACTCATGCTATCAGTCTGCTTATACCAAATTGTGTGATGAGTGGGAGAAGTCACATCACGAACTCATAGATTTCATCATTATGTAGTTTTCGTTGGTATACAATTTATGCGCGCATTTCACGCTGTTAATTAGATGTCTGGCAGAGGAGGAGGAGGAAGTAGATCAGCAAGGCAGGCGTAGGTCCACCGGAAGGCAGTCGTGACTCCAGGGTGTTGGTCTAATATTTGCGTCAGGCACGAATTTTGAATATTGAAGGTAAATGTATTGATTTGGCCGAAAAGGTCTAAAAATATTATTATGTATTTTGGAGTAGTTTGGATGAGAGAGAGGACCTCAGACTACAGCCATTAGTATTCTTATTTATTTTTATTTGTCACTTTGTGTGACTGGCCCTTATGGTCTTGGGCTTAGACCACCTTATATGAGCTATTAGTTTTGGGGTCTTATATATCATACTATGTTATTTATGGGGCATATCGGTCTTGTGTTTGGTAGCATATAATTTTGGGACCGAATGCCTGCTTCGAGTTGTTGTTATTTGCCGCCATGTGCAGCGGGGCCTGATGATCATAGGGTTTTTGACCACCTTATATGTGTCTATTTGGGGCCCTATTGTTGTTTCTAGTTTGGGTTATTGTTGCCACTTTTGAGCGGTGGGCCCTGATGATCCTGGTGTTCGGACCACCTTATAATGACTAAGTATTGGGGTCACTATGTACAAATATTTGAATGGCTGTCGTCTTTGGTTGAGTAGGGTAGGTTTGTTAGATTAGTAGATAGGGTTAGCTTGAGTAGAGTGGGGGGGGGGAAGGAGAAATTTTTTTTTCTTTTTTTTTGTATAAGATAGATAGTTGATTGTAGATTGTTGATTTCGTTTTATGTGGTGTAGGTTAGGTGTTTTTAATGGTGAGGTGTTTTTCTCGTGGTGGTTTCCATTTTGTAGGTATTTTGGTCTTTAACTTGGTTCTGATGTTACTCTATACCTGGGCTTTGTTTAGAATGGTGGTGGATGTTGTTTATATAGTTAATTAGTTAATTAATAACTTTTGGTTGGTGACTTTTATCATTATTTGTATCTTTGTATTTAGTTTTTTGGGGTGAGATGGTGGCGACCCTACGTGTGACTGATGTCTCTGCTGAATAATCAGGTCCCAAGCCAACATATCAGAGACATCCGCCCGCAACAGGTTGGCTAATCCCTATTATTTATTTCAGCTTTGTTTAAGGTTTTGGGTGCCATATTACTAAGTTTCTTTTGGTTGAGCTATTGATGATGTTGTCGGTCGTTTATATTTTAGATCATGCTGTAGCATGTGTTTTTCTGGTTGTTGCTGTTTTTGTGTTATTGAATTTATTGTTGCAAGGAAGTTGCCTATTGTTTGTGAGATTCTAACCATTTCTGTCATTAATTCTTGACTCATTGGTGTGGATATTGTTACTGGGGTGCCTTCAGTGGGGGCGCTTATGCTTTCTTTGTTGGTGTTGTTTTTAGGGCTATGAGTTTCCGGTCCTTTAGTTCCCTTTTCCGTGTATTTTGTGGTGGTTTTTTCTTTTTGTGGGCTATTGGTTGGTTTCCTAGTTTTGTTCTCCTTTGGTGCATTGTTGGTTTTGACTGACTGAAGGATTATAGTCTCATATGCACTCTGTGCTTCGCAACTGGTTATAGCCCTAGGCTGGGCCCTCGGAGGTGTGGGTATGGTGCCACCACTGCCTCTCAGAGCCCTTGGCTGGGCCCTTCGAGGTGTGAGTATTGTGCCCTCACGTCCTCCTGGGGGATATGAGTATGGTGCCATCATAACCCCCTAGTTTGCTTTCAGATCACATACCCAGCAGCGAGCAGACACGTCCGTAACGAGGAAGAGGCGGAAAGAGACCCGGAAGGGAGACAGCGCAGAGACGGCACGAAAGGGCCAAGGGGACAACCATCCAAGGAACAACCAATTCCAGCCACAAGGCGCCCCGGCCCAACGGCAGGGCCGGTTTTAGTGTCAAATGTAGTCCAGTTGTACTAGTGGACTGCCCTATGCCAGTATTGTGTAAGCCACCTGTGTAATTTATCAAGGTTTGTTGAGTTATGAATTTGGTGTGTTGGGTATAGATTGAATTTGAATTTTGTGTACATAGTGTACGTGTCCGTTTTCCGAAATTCTTTGCCAATCTGGAGGGAGGTGTGCCCTTCCTAATAATTAGACGTAATTGGTGCATGTGTTTGGGTATTTTTTTTTTTTTGACGAGGGGTCGAAAGGTTCATGGTTGGCATGTGTCAGGACTTCATGAGCCAAATTGAAGACCCTTGGTTGTCCATGTCGAGCTGTGCTCTGCAGTACCTACTTCTTGCGAGGATTAATTGCCGCTCGATATGTTGTTGGTTTTCACGATCACTTCCCTTTATATCCCTGGAGTACGGACGTGAAGGAAAACATCCCCTTACACCAAAATTTACAATACCCTTATTGCCATCATATGGAACGCGCGGACCTAAAAGAACACTCGCGTTGACTTTTAACTTACAAACACATACATACACTATCTGACAAGACAGAGAAACGAAGTGCTTATAGACACACTTCTATTATTTAACATAAACACACAAATTTTGGCAATTTGGTTAGTATGTCTTTTCTAGAGTGTTGGGGTAGCCCTGAAAAGGGATGTTGTGTTGACGGGGAGTTATGGCAATCTTTTATTGTCTAAGATTGCGTCCCCGTCTGACAGCAGGCGTTCCCACAGGATACGGTCTGCTTCTTCGGAAAGAGAAGGCGGACTCTTTCGCCTGTACACGACAGTCGACAAAACCTCTCTGGTTCCTGCAGCTGTTGCTGTTCTCTCTGCTGCTTCTGAAGTCTATACTTCTCTGTCCACTCTTCTTGCTGTTTCTTCATTTCCTCTCTGAAGACCTCTTCTATCAGGTCTTGGGCTATTGTTAACATCCTGACATTCTCTATCTCTTCAGGCTTCGGTATCAGGTTTTGCCTGTCACGATGTAAATTCACATAGGCTTTCAGCTTGGCTAGTCTTGAAGGCATCTTCGTAGGTTGACGAGTCAACAATGGATGGCCAGACTGTTTGTTTGTATGTTTGTTTGAATTAAAGTAGCGTGCGCAATAGTACATGTGCCATTGGTTTATGACTGCACCGCAGGCTGTAAATTGTTCCTGGAGGAAGAAATTAGAGCCACATCCCCCAGGCGTTAATGCACTCAAGGACTGCTGTTAATTAAACCATCAGCTTATGGGTCAATTAAGTCCCAAATGACCTGATTGAATACGCCAGCTGATGAATTGACATGAATACTGAAGAGTAAAGTGCGTAACTTTTAATTACAATAGCACACTCCTCAATATAAGAGGAGACACGTTGGCATGCAGGTATCACCGGACTATTTTTCTTCATCCATGTATGGGTCTCCAGTCCTCACATGCAGCATGTTATACCATGCACCCACATGCCACTCCGCCACAGCACCAGCCAGCGCTCTGAGGCTTTATTCGAGTGGGAATGGACCCACTCGCACTCTAGTAAAATTTAAATTTGCAGTCCGACCGACAGTGGATACCAGGTGTCGACCAAAGCAGAATGAGACGGCAGTCGCGATTGGTCGCGACTATGACGTCACATCGGGACACCTGGTGTTTAGACGGGTGGAAATTGTTCCACATTTCCGTCATGGTACTGGTGTCCGAGCGAAGAAAAGGAGGAAAGGAACTCGGAATTGGCGCGAACGCGACAGGGCCCTGAAACGCCAGTCCGTACTTAATTTTTCAGATTCAGTCCAGTTATACTAATGGACAGTTAACACCAAAAGCGTGTTAGCCACCTGTGCAATTAGCCACGTTCTCGAGTCATTGATAAATTTTCCTATCACCTATCCGTCGAAAAATATCTAGTACAATAGTGTAAGTAATAAAAGTCCCTAAATGTTTTAATAATTATATGTCTAAGTGACAATAAAAATTTTGAGTCAATATTAGGTATGAGACTGTAATTTTGAACGTTGATCAAAGGATCAGATCAGTGTAGTGGTTTGATCAAATTGGGATTCCAAGCCAAATTGGAATCCCTTGATAAGAGGCAATTTGTAAAGTAGCCCTAAAAAGGGCTTTTATGGCAACAGGTTATATGTGTTCTGACAAATTTTCTTACTCCCAGATTTCTTCTGCCGTCCTAGTTTCTTGATACCGCCGTGTCGGGAATGCCTCGTACTCGTGCAAGTATGTTAAATACTCGGCAGCATCAATGAGAATTGACATCGGGTGCTGTTTGTACGCATCTTTATAGTAGATATGCAGGATACGTCTTCCAAATATCCATTGTTGGGGCTTGGGTTGCCTAATCCTGAGAGCCCTCCACGCCAAGTATCTGACTGCGCTAATAAAATTGCCAGCTTTCCTGGGGTCAGCTACGATGTCATGCAATCCCAAGTTATGTAGCCTCTGCATATCTTGGTCGAGTTCGTCCTCTTGCTCCCCTTCAGACTGGAGACTGAAAAGCTTTATATGTCTCAAACGCGGACAAGATAGAAAACATCCCTACTGGGTTTTAGTGAAGGAACGTTATGATAGCTAATTTCACGGTGAGGGATAGAGAGAAGTCAAAGAACATTTATAATGACAACATTCTTTGAAAACAAATGACGGACACATTTTTTTAAAACACAACATTCTTTATTCAACAAACAACTAACAACTAACAATTAACAATAATATTAAACAAACTGTTTTTGACAAGGCTGACTACGATTTGAAGTCAAGTTAGATTTCAACTGATTGAAGTCATGAGGCCATTGATGTACACTACGTTTCCTAGCTAAAGACAATATATAGCCATAACGGTCACAAAACCATCGATCTACTTTCTCATCGATTCTAGAAGAGTTACGATCAAAATAAGTCACTAAATGTTCTAATGGATATCCAAGACTGCGTTGATGAAGAAAATACACACAATATTGTCCATACACCATGGAATCTGTGCCATGTAATTTCACATTATTGAATCGTGTCGTCTGGGCATTTCTTCTCATAAAATCGATGATGTCGTCTTCCAGAGGTGGTAATCCATACGGATCAAAATACTCCACACAACTCTCTTTAGGGAAGTAGACGGCTACCCAGTGAGTTCCTGTGAGATGACTGTCGTCCGTGTTGATGACATAAGATTGATGGTCTTGAGGTTTGCGATGAGGTAGTTCATCTTTAGCACACACGACAGGATTCCATGAAGCAGTGAACGAAATGTTGTTCAAAAAGTAATAAAGTTCCGAGGGATCCATTTTTTGTTTTGTTTTTTTCACGAGTACTAATAAGTCATCAGCTCAATTCTGACTTTTTGTTTGAAAATCTCTGACAAGTAACCGTTTCTTCGTCTCGTCTCCGCACTCTGAGCTAAGAGAGCTTCGATACGATAGATCTCTAGAGTAGTCAATGGAGGAGAGGAATGATCACGCAAGTCTTTATACCACTGATGCAACACTGATTCTTCCGAGATGAGACTCCAAGCGTCATCCAGATACTCGTCCAGTTTTTCTTCTTGATTCATCATCAAACATTTATCGTGTTGAATTTGGCTGGGATGATCGTTTTTCCATCGATAGCAATCTTTCTTGGTCAATTCCGTAATTTTATTCGCCAGGTGTTTAGCAAAACAGGAGACTAAATATTGTTCTTGTTCTGGCCATCTGGACGTGACCACTACGTCCTCTTTATCTTTGTCTTGGGGTCTGCCTCCACAGTATCCTCTCATTCCATTTCGAAAGATTCTCCACCTTTCCAAGAGGGATAAGAGTCTTCCATAGTTTCTAATAGTCTTGAATGACGTCTCTCAAACCGTCTGGTCTAGTTGTCTTGCAAACTGAAGTTCCACATGAATCTAGCCTGATTTTGTAGGGTGGAAATGTCCCTCATCGCTGCCTTGGTTTGGAGTGAAATCAAAAGCCCACAAAGTGTAACCTCCTGCATAATCCTCGTACGTAATGCCGTGGCTGATGTTGGTTCCTAACTGTCCGATGGCTTCGTACAGGGACAAGTACGACCTCAAGTAAATCTTCCTCTCAAAGTCAGGTTCGAAGGGTCTGGTACACAAGGTCTTGCCATCGTGACTGCTTTCGATCTTGGATTGTTGTAGTGATGAAAGTTGAAAGGATTTTCATTGTGGTATCCTTTGAAGGCTGCATTGCTCACGATACCACTGATTGAACGTTTGGGTAATTGTCCTTGGAACAGATGATCTTCGATCGTCGATCGCTGTCCTCTGGGAATGGTGAAAATTTTCACTTCCACACGTCGTATTGGATATTTGGCGGTCGTTCTGCTCAAAGTGTGACCGATATCGTTTACGACTTTAGGTAACACTTCCACGTGTCGCATGTTAAAGTCGGGCTTCTTGGATGATGGTTTTGTAAATTACATCAGCTTCATCCATCAAATGGAAAGCGGAACTGCTGAGATTCAGTCCTAGGCGGACATCTACTCCATTCAGCAAATACTTTTCTTGCAACCACATGTCCAAATGCAAGCGATCCATCGGTTCTAAACTCTTCCCATCCTTGATTTTGTTTCGTTGTTCGGCAAATCCCGCATTGTGGTCTTTCTTTGGATCCGTTTCGGTTTTTTTTAAATCTGCCTGCCGTGTCAGGTTTCCATATCACACAGACATCCAGATGAGTGTTCTTGACTTCTGTTCCGTACGTCAAGAAATTTTCCAGGTACGCTCTGTAAGGGTAAGTATGCATGCTGATACTGACCAGTTTTTTTATTCAAATACAAATCCACTCCACTGAACAAGAAATGTATGAAATTGTTGATTGTAGCTCCTGGCTCAGTGTCTTTAGGACCTGAATCCTTATCTTCAACTTTGACTGTCAAGTACAAGTAACTGCTATTCAGATCGATTTAATCTTCGGGCTGTCCTTTGATTTCAAACTCGATGGCGGTTGATCCTGAGTCCTTGACAGATAAGACCGGATGAAATTCTACCCATTGCAATTCTTGCATCGTGATCATGGTGGGTGGCATGGCAAACAGATCCAGTTCCGACTTGGAACAGGCACAAGGCTCTCGGTGAATCATTTTCTTTCTTTCTCTCTGTTTTGTGATTTAATAATCAAAAATGTCTAAGTCTCGGACGGTTCTTCTTTTCTTAGTCTTTCTAGCTCTGGGTGTGTGAAGGCCTCTGAAGGGGTTTCTTCTTCGTCGTCTCTCTCTGCCTTGTCCTTGCCGTGGCGTCAGTGAAGTAGGAATGACTGACTCGGCAGCGTCCAGGGCATTTAAAGGAGTTTCTCGTCGACCCAAAATGTCTTTGCCATTTTGAAGCAAGACATTTTTGCCTTCTCACAAAGAAAGCATCTTTGGGGTTTTGTTTGTCGATGATGACATTTTGGAGAAATTCTTTGCCTTGCGTCAAAGCAGGATCTTTCAAGGTGTGCAATCACCGTGTCACCATCAGTTTCAACACAGGAGCCACCTAACGAAACGCCGATTTCAACATATCTCCTAACCATCTCCTCGCTGTCGAGCGACTCCTCTGTACACAGGACACATGACTTACAACTCGTTAGAGAATCGTTTTCGAAAATGGAGTTTCACTGTGACGTTCCCTTTGGAGAATGGAATAATTTGTCCCAGATCTCTTTTTATACCAATGTTGTCAGTGTTGAAATACGACTTACTGACGGGCAAATAGTGAGAATGTACAAATTCGTGGTGAACTTGATAGGTGTTTCCACCTTCCTCGTCAGCGTTCGTGGCAGAATACACTTTGAAAGGAATGACACGCAGTAACGGTACGGAGGCGTGTCCCAACACGTTGTACTCCACCACATCGGAGTACACAAAAATCAAATTGATTCCTTCGTTCAGTTCTACAGCGGGTCCAAATACCCTGTAAAAATCTATATTGTTGATTTTCGGGCTCAGATTCTGTGCTGCCATTTGTGGACTCAATCTTAACTCCTTTTTGGCTCTGTTCAGGGCTTTGCCAAATACTGCTTCGAACCTGCCAGTAATCGTTCCACCAAATATTCACCGCTAAAATAACACCTTGCCGCAATTTTCACAGTATAGATGCTGAAAATGGATTGCTTTCTGACTTTGTGTCACCTAAAAACCCGATTTTATTCATCTCTTGTTACTGGCTCGTTCGTGATTTCGACGCGGAAAGTGTTTTGCATTTCAGTGATGTTTTGGATTTGTGTAGGGTAAATGATTTCCACCACACCACTTCCCAATGGTCATCGTGATCCAATTGAATGGCCTGAGGTAATTTGGCCGTATAACAACACGAGGAGTTTTTGGGAAACACATCCATGGAATTGTCACTGGGTAACGTCAAGTAAAATTGGTTGTTGATAATTCCAGACTTCTGCTGTTCGAGGTGTCGCTAGAGGTCAGAGGAGTGTTTTTAAGAGGATTGTTGTAGTTGTTATGGTGACTGTTGGGAGGGGGACTGACGTTGGACGCAAGGCTTCCGTTGTTACCGTAATGGGAACACTTCAGGGACGGATTGGGGAAATAGTAACCGATGCAGCTGCTCAGTAAAATGGTCCACAATTGTTTGTCACCTTGTGGCAAACTCAAATTGCCAATGGCAGCACCGATGACACAAAACACCACAAAGATATGGAAGTAAAAGACGATTTAGGTTTTTTAGGCACATGTTCTCCACACCACGCCCAAAAGGGTTGCATTTGTAGATCGTGCAGAGAAGGGGAAGGAGTGGTCACTGTAGTGGTAGCGGTTGAGGCTGTGTTGAAGGGCATAATGGTCACTTCTTTTTATAGTCGATGATTTGCGAAGCGTTGATCCAAGTGTCAAAACTCGGGGGATATCCTTTCCAATGTACTTTGACTTCTTTGACACGACGTTTTTCCACTTTACGGGTTCTTTTATCGAGAATGCACTCGATGTCGTACACTTCGTCTCCTTTTTTGGTCACACGTTGTAACTCAGGCAAGTTAAACGTTCCTTTGAACACTTCCCCGTTCATGCCTTCCAATTTATAGACGGCAGGATGGCGGCCAGGCATTCGTGTAGTGACACGAAACAATTCGGTGGAGTTGGGTAAGTAACCTTTGCCGAAAGTGCTTTTGATTTTGCCAATGCGCACGCAGTCTCCTGCTGCCAACACTCCACCTTTCTTGGGAACAGTCGGGGACGTACCAAACAGGCGCTCGAAGTTGGTCACTTCGTTGTCGGGAGTCACTTCTTGGGGGGCACGTCCGATGCTCTGATGGTAAGATTGGTTGCACGCTTGGTCCAGGTGCGGAAAGACGTCGATGTACTTGAGATTGTGTTGATGCGTAAAATATTCCCACATGCGTTCTTTCAAGGTGCGTTGAAAACGTTCCGCCATGCTGACTTTGGTTTCGGGATTCTCGGTGGTGAAAAATTGAATGTCACGTTTCTTTAATTCTTTTGGGAAAGCTTTGTTCAGAAACTCGGTGCCCTTGTCGGTTTGCCATCGAAGAGGGTGACGACCGGTTTGTTTCAACACGTTTTAAGGCTCGCACTAACTCGCTGCTCGATTTGGAAGTCAATGGCACGACCCAAGCAAATTTGGAAAAGACGTCGATGACACAAAACAAATATTTGTAGCCACGATTGTAGGTGGCCAAATGAGAGACATCGGCTAAATCGGCTTTCCATTGATGATCGATGCCCTCCGCTCCGGTGCGACTTCTGGAAAATTTTCGTCGAATGGGTTTGTGTAAGGTGTACGCGGCTTGTTCTTGTAACCAGCGTTGCACTTGAGGTAAACGGACAATTTTCAGTCGGGTTTTGGCAGCACGATACAATTTCTGAACTCCTCCGTAACCTGCAGGATGGGATGGATCGTAGTAAATGCTGGCTAACACATTCTCCATTTTTAATAGGTTATCCACTCTTCGCTGATGCTACTCTGAATGGGACAAGGGGGTGGTTTGGAACCGGCCCTATGTGTCCGATGTGCTACGGGAGTGGTGGCGGTGATGGTGGTAATGGGATGGCTTTGGTCTTCTTTTCTTTTTTCACTTCTGATTTCCATTCTTTCTTTTTGACTTCTGTCAAATGAGGAGTGGACATCATCTTTTTAACCCAAGTTTTAAATTCTTCTCGTTGGGGTGTAGAGGAAGGGGTCAACAAGGACGTTGCAATCTTACTAGGGATGGGAGCTGCTGACGGTGTTTAAAAGACTTCTCGTGCCTTTTCTTCCTCAGGCATCTGTGGGGCTGCGTCTGTATTGACCGCTGCTGCTGGTGGTTGTGCTGATGGTGGTAATGGACGTTTATCAGGACCTTAAAGTCTTTCAGAGTTGGCTGAGCTGTTTCGTCTAAAGCTTTCTGGTGAAAGAGTTGAAGTTTTTGTAATAGTTGACCGTACTTTTGCGATTTTTCCGTTTCTGACAAATCCCTGATATCGATCAACGATCGCAGTTCGTGTTGTAACTGGGACATTTGGGTCAAATGAGGATTGGGAGGTAAATGCGGGGTCCGTTGTTCTTGCCAACGATGGTATTCCATCCATCGTTTGTAAGGTACTAAAGCCAGTTTTTGTCCTTCCATCTGATTTCAATGGTCACGTCTGAGATCTTTTGACTCCAGAATCCTCTTTTTATCCTAAAACACCTCCCAACATACCCAACATGGGTCCCACTACTCCTTTCACAAAAGGTCCTAACAGGGGTAAAAATCCTCCGCCTTGCACCAACATCTTTTTCTTTTGACGAATGGGGATTTCTTTGGACCATTTGGTGAAGAACGTGTCGATGCTTGGCTAAGCATTCTTTCTGACGTTTAGACAAAGGTATCGCTCCTTTCAAGACATTCAGAAAACACTCGCACACGGTATCGATGACGTCTTTGGAGGCGTTTTCAATGAGTTGTTTTCGCATGGGTGGAAAAGCTTTGGACTGGACGGATAACACTTCCTAATATTCGCCTAAACGAGGAGGCATTCCTTTCCTTTTCTCTCGTTTGGGGGTAGAAGAAGGATGTCTTCTGGGGGGTGGCATCTTTGTTTGTTTGTTGGTTGGTTCTGGGGCACACACCAAAATTACACTGACGACGATCACTTGGCACACTGCCTTTTTATCTTGTTTTGGACTATCGCTTCGTCAAAAAGGTGACGATTTGTTTTCCAAAATTGCCAAAGAATCCTCCTCTGCGGTTGCTCCTCTTTTTCTTTGGACGAGTGTGTCTTTTCTGGGGGTGACTTCGATCCTTGTCTAAGCGTTTTTTCGGATGACGAGACTGTCCTTTTCTTGTTTCTTTTCCTTTTTGGACAGACGAATGACGATGATGACGGTGTGAACTTCATGGAGGGGACATCTTTGGGTGTTCAGGAGCACACACACACACACACACACACACACACACACACACACACCGAAGTCCATGTCTTGAAACGCGCCCTTTTATCTTATTTTTTATTTTGGGTGTTCAGGAGCACACACACACACACACACACACACACACACACACACACACACACACACACACACACACACACCCACACACACACACCGAAGTCCATGTCTTGAAACGCGCCCTTTTATCTTATTTTTTATTTTTGATAAAAGGTTTTGTTCAAACTGTTTGACCATATGTTCTATAGGGCCAAAACGATCCTCCCCTTTGGTTGCTTCTCCTTTTCTTTGGACGAGTGTGTCTTTTTTTTTTCGGATGACGAGACTGTCCTTTTGTTTTCCTTTTCTTTTTTGGACAGAAGAACGACTATGGTTACGGTGTGCATGTCTTTGAGGGGACATCTTTGGGCGTTCAGGAGGACAAAAACACTGATCCCCATCGTTTACCTCAGGTCTTTTTTATACTAGAATGCGTCGCCACTGATTGTCTTTACGTCGTACAGACTTGAGGACAAGCATCACTCGACGTTGAGGGGTTTGCAACGGAATAAATCGGGATAGTTCTTGCTTGGACAAATCCAGTAAACTCTGTAACATGCCCGATCTCTCCTGGACTTTGATTTTGGGGGCAGGTACTTTGTGAGCAACGGTCACTGCCGCTAAAGAGGAAGAGGGTTTCACCGCTGGAGGAGAAGTTCTTGGAGACGCAGGTTTCCATTGTTTCATCAAATTATGAAGAAGATCTGTCAAATTGGGTTTGGCTGGCATCACCAGCAACGGAGAAGTGGAAGCACCTGAGGCTACTGGAGTCGCGGTCACCGTTGCGACAGGTCGCGGTTTTCGAATGTAAGGTTGCGTCCTGGCCGAAGTACCTCTCTTCCGGGTAGAAGCTGTTTTCTGGGGACGTTTCTTTTTCTGAGGCTGCGACGTGGTCTTGACACCGCTGCCCTTTTTCTTCTTTGTACATAGGGGAGTGGCTTTTTTCTTGGAGAGGTCTTTGGGAGCGTTAGGATCCTATTATAAGAGGGAGCGAATGATGACACCTCCGAGACAACCGCTACCTCCAGGTTTCAAAATGATTTGCTTTTGGTTAGAGTGTCGATGCGAGGGTCGGCTAGATGCGTTAATGCTACTTTGTTCCTCTCAAAAAAAAAATAAACGTTTGGTTTGATGTGGAATGTGAATGATGCCTTACAGTAATTAACGTGCTGTCACTATAAACCATCGGATGACTTCTCTGAGACAAGCTTCTAAGACACGAGGATACATTTGTGGATTTTTTTCGCGATTGATGCCGTACAAGGCACGAATCAATTTGACGGGAAGATGAGATTGAAGGGACGTCATGTTGACGAGGTGTGAGACAGACCAAATGTGTCGGAGGTTTTTATAGATTTTTGTTGTTGTTATTGTTAAGTCGACGGAGATGTGTGCACGACAGACCCTCCATCTTGGCACCAGTGGTGAAACAGATTGGTACGAAATCACAAATAATCGGGGGTGGGGTGGGGGTAAATCCACGAGTAAATAGGCGTGAGGGATTTCAGTGTCATCGTCGTACGCATGTGTCAGCCAATGCGTTCCTAACTGTTTGTCTAACACTTGCACTTGTGATTTATCTCTAGGACTTTTAAACAAGACCACGTAATGAGCATTGAGACTGATGGTACGATGGGCTTTACTTTGTTGAAACAAATTTTGGGTGATGTAAATGACACTGGCATTACGATGATGCCCTTTGCGCGTAAACCATAGTTTAATTTCTTCTTCGTCTTCTCCTAACATGTCGTCAAAAATAACCAAATGAGTTTGACTAGGGTCAGACACAATCCCGTCATGTTCTCCAGGAATGCCTTCTACAAATACGATGGAATCACCTTGACTTTCTCGCAGAAGGCTGTACACCGATTGCCACTCTTTGTAACACCACACGATGCGTTGAGGGAGACGATTGATCAAATGATGTTTATGTTCGATCAAACGTTTGACAAATTCGGTTTTGCCTGAACTGCTAGGTCCGGCAATGAGCATGTTAAAGGGATGGCGAAGATACAAGACCTCCCAACTAGTCCGATCTACGTGTTCGTCAATGACTTTGACAGTGGAGGAAGAGGGAGTAGAGACAGTAGAGGTTGCCATAGTAGTGTAAGAAATGTCACTTTTGACACGAAGACAGACAAGACAAGAGTTTTTATACTTTTTTTCAGGACACGTTTATTGTCATCTTTAAAAGTGAACAACACGAAAGACAAAAATACATAAAAGCCAAATGGCTAAGTACATGAATAAAAGAAACATCAAAACGATCATAGTGGAGTATAAACAAGTCTCTGTACAACATTTGTGATGATCAAGAGGTGAAATCGTAGAGGTACTGTGTAATGTTCTGAGAGTCTCTACACTCCTTGGCACAATCACACAAGAGTCCTCCCGGAATGGCCTTTCAGGGATGTCGATCACGGTCCTGTCCTGAAGAGAGTGGTTTTCTTCGGTCACGACTTCTTCTTCTTCTTCTGGCACTGTCACTAACACTGGTTTAAAAGTAACTTTTTTCACGGAACGTTTTAATTTTTTCGGATTACAAATCTTGGGCATAGTGTGCCACTTCTTTTGTCCATGCCTCAAACCCCAACTTTTCCAGTCACGTGCATCTTTCCAGTGAGGGTGTAAGTCACAAGCTACACACACGTCGTCGTACACATCTTCAGTGCCTAAAAGTTGACGAATCTTGTTTTCCCGTAGAGGTTGAGAAGTATCAAGATGAAAGCGCAAAGCTTTGAGCAGAATGAGTCTCTCGTGTACATTTAAAGGGGCCACTTTCATGTTTTTTGGAGTGGTAGGTACTGTTCGTAAAGAGTCCACAAAGAATCGGCTGGTAAACGAAATCCCAGAAAGTGAGTCACTACGACACACACTACACGTCGACCCTAATTCAATGGACACAGTTCTCGTAATAGACGATCGTAATCCTCTACCGTTTGAATAGTGTCATTGATTTCCTTCCACGGAATCTGTTGTATCACGAATGATAAAGGTCGTGGCATGGTAGTCCGTTTTTATACCCTCTTTGGTGTCAGGTAATAAGTGTACTTTTTAAACAGCCTCGATTTTATTTTAGTACCGTACCAAAAAAGTTTAGTCACTAACTCACACATCACACGTCGCACAGAAGTTTCCTCTTGAACTAGAAAGAATTGTTCTTGTAAAGATTTGTTGTAATCCTCTAACTCATCCGTTGCAATTCGGTGTCCTAATATCACGAAGTAAATTGAATGAGTGGTATCCAAAAATTTATGAATTTCACGCGATTCATCAATGTCTGACCACTGGAACACTTTCATCAGAATCAGTCTTCTTATAGCATGTAGGTACCAGTGGTTGCAACATCGGTGACGTAACGGATGCAATGGTTCTTTGCGTTTCACTTGTATTTTGATAAACTCACGGTAAATGCATTCCCTCAGTTCCACAGGCAAAGCACGAATGTTCTCTTGTAAAGTATCCACAACCATGTCAGTCAAACACTTCTCCTAGAGCGAAAGTAATGGACAAAGTGAATCATTTCTGGCCTCTGCCATTCCAGGAAACGGTCAAGAATGTCAATAAAATCTTCAAATGTAAATGGCCTAAAGCGAAATAGTAGAACGAACGCACCCTTGATCCAGAGAAATCGGACTTGTTTGTTGACTTTGGTCAATTTCCTCTTGTGAATTTCTCGACACAAAAGTTCTACAGTCACTAATTGAGATTTGGCTCTGGCAAGTCCCAGCCAAATGTCCTTGTAGATCTTTTCTTGCAATTCGTTTGGTAATGTTTGAAGATTATTTTTCCAATGGGGTTTAAATACTTGTTTAGGTGTTGTCCAATGTTTGACTCCTAACCAATCAGCTGGTTTCTTACACGACATGGTATGCCCACTTCAATGACGAGGTCCCACTAAAGGTAGGTAGTGACAATCCGGAGACCATCGAGCATGTTCCAGGTAAGCGCAATCTTTCTTCTCCCACTCGTGAAGTGACACACCACAACTGAAGCACTTGACTTTATCCCCTTCGCCCAGGTAGATAAATCCAGCTCTAGCTAATTCTTCAGGGGTAGGTCCTCCCAGATATTTTGGCCATTTTCCTTGGAAGGTTTGGATCCGACTTTCATAGTCACAGTATTCAGGCAAACGCACATTGAACGAATATTCGTCTTTCACAGGTTCATTTCGATGATGGTACGGTGAAATATGCAGGAGCCTGCTCAGTTTTACATGACATCCGTAGGGTGGTAGCCGCATGATTTCATTAGGATGACATCCACCATGAAAACCAGTAAAGTGAAAATGTGTACGATAACGAGTGGCATCGCTTTCGCATCCATCAGGTTTGACACGCACAGCATCACTTTCCATGGTAGGTATGGTAATAGTAGTAGTTATAGCAAAGTTCCTATGATGATGTGGTACTGAATCGCTAAGGTCATAGCGTACGGCATCCCTGCCATCGCAAGGCACAGCATCGTACTCGAGTTTACTCTTGCTTGATACTTGCTGTTTGAAAGGATTCATCTTTCTCGCTCGGCAATGGTAGTCGCAATGAACTGTTGGTCTTGGACGTTGTCCCTTTTTATACTAGTCGTAATGAAGTCTCGAGCTTGTACATCGTTCCTGTTTTATGACCAGTTTTGGAAGTCTTCCTTTTTTCTTCTTGGACATCGGTACTACCTTCTCTAAGGTACCGTCATACCTGAAGCGTAGTGTGCTGGGTGGAAATGCCATAGAAAGGTAAGGACAGTGTGGAGCCCATTGAGTATGTTCCAGAATAGCTGAATCTTTGTAGATAGATGGATCCATACGCAACTTAGGACCACAACTGAAACACTGTACTTCGTATCCCAATCCAGTCTCAGGTCCCAAGTGGACAAGTGCTATTCTAGCTAAAACATGTTGGTGTGGATAGTATATATGGGTGTTTTTTTCTTCTCTTCCTTCGTTTGTATGGATAGTAGAGTGTGTATTTTATGCATTTGCGTTCTTTGGTGAGGATAGTATATGTGTGTGTTTTATGCGTTCTCATTCGTTGGTGTGGATAGTATATATGGGTGTTTTTTCTTCTCTTCCTTCATTTGTGAGGATAGTAAATATGGTGTGTTTTATGCATTCGCGTTCATTGGTGAGGATAGTAAATAGGTGTATGTTTTATGCATTCGCGTTCGCTGGTGTGGATATTATATGTGGGTGTTTTATGCGTTCTCATTCGTTGGTGTGGATAGTATATATGGGTGTTTTTTTCTTCTCTTCCTTCGTTTGTGTGGATAGTAGAGTGTGTTTTTTATGCGTTCGCTTCCGTTGGTGTGGATAGTATATGTGGTGTATGTTTTATGCGTTCTCTTTCGTTGGTGTGGATAGTATATATGGGTGTGACTTATGCATTCTCCTTCGTTGGTGTGGATAGTAGATATTGGGTTTTTTTCTTTCTCCCTTTCTTTTGTGTTTGTATTGGTCTTTGTCCGTATAAAACTCCCTTTATCCCTATCACATTTATTTCACCTACCTACCTACAGTATCGCGTTTTCAGGTCAGCCAGTTCAGTAACGTCATTGAAGCTAGAAATTGTGAGGCAATAAACATAGATTTGGGTTTTTCCACAGGTTGCAGATATAAATAGATACTAGGGTTTTTAAACAGGAACGTCACACAAGTTGATGCTATAAATAGATATGGGTTTTTCCTAGAATTTTCCCATAAGTTGTAGCTAAAAATAAATACTAAGTTAGTTCATAGGACTTTCCTACAAGATGAGATTATAAATAGATAGTGGGTTTTTCCTGAGAAATTTACCATAAGTTGCAGCTAAAACTAGATGGAAAGATGTTACAAAGAAGAAGAAGAAAAGATGCTCTTTGCAAGACACAGTCAATTTTACCGAGTGGTCCTTTGTCCAGTAGGATTTACAACAATTAAAAAAAGCAGAAGAGAAGATGAAAAGCATAATGTAAGAAGAGGTAAAGAAAATAAAAGAGATATGGACAAAAGAGAGAAAGGAGAAGGAAGACCAAAAAAAAGAAAGAGGACTTTGACAGACTGAATAAGAACTGGATGAAAATACAGCAAAAATTTAGAGCTATGGGACATCCAGACTGGATACCAGAAGAAGAAGAAAAGAAAAAGACGAAGAAAGGAATGAATGGAAAATTAAGAAGATGGTTAAAGAAGTGTAGACAACAGAAGACAAAAACCAAAGGCCCTTTTCAGGGCCACTCCATTATCTCGAAAAGATTTATTCTTTTTTGCCTAAAAAAAAAATTTAAAACCCTACTCTACTAAAACACGAACGCGACTAATTCGTGTTTGTCTATAGAAATGACACAGGTGGCATGATGTCACAGTACTACCTTGCTACATTGTTGCCAATGGCCAGTACCGTGACGTCACTCAACCTGTTCCATTCCCCTTGGCGCTATACAGTCCCAGTGTGTGCTAGTCACTATACAGAATTACCATTGGAGCCATATGGTCCCAGGCTGTGGTTTTGGGCCTACAAATCGTGGGGCTATAGTGTCCCAGGCTGATTTTCCTTCTTTGGCATGATGAGAGCTATACTATCCCACTACACTACTCATGGTACTTTAAATGAAGGAAACATTTAAATTAAAAACAGTGTTAGTCAAAAAAGTAAAATGGTAAAAATGTTACAATGTGAACTGTAAATTTACGCATTTACTGTAGGAAAGTACACAGATGTATGCAGCTAAATTTACAGTACAATTTGACGACCTCTTAAATTTTACTAGGTCAAACTACAATGATTCGGAAGGAAATAGATAAAATCTACGGAAAACAAAAGTTTGACTTGAATAAGACATGGTCTCTCAGTATGTGATGTAGGTGTTAGATTAAATCTTACGAATGGCAAAATTTTGCATCAATTTTAACTTATTACACGTTGCAAATTGATGAAAATAAAAAAAAAATATTTTAGGCTGTAGTCCTGTTCGCTTGTTGATAACAAAAGACAATTTTTCAGGTACAAGATATTCTCCGGTTGTTTTTGATTACGTTTTAAATCAGTTTTCATACATTCCATTTTGACTCGACGCGTATTACAACTTTAACATAACACCTTCAGTGTATTGCTTCTGTGTAAGGACAATCTTTTCATTACAGGTGGAAGCTCGATAGGTTCAACCGCTACGTATATTTAATTTGAGTAAATAGACACATAGTCTTTGGCTTTGGTTTCCTTTCAAGGAATGTCAGGGCACTTTTGAAATTTTGGACCCCCATCCCAACCCCCAACACTAGACCTTATCCGGCCACTGTAAACAATTATATCATTACTAATTCAAGGCCAATGTACGAAACTGCAGTTTCTCCAGTTACAGAGCCTGGTTTAGTGTTATATATAATATGTTTCTAAGGGGACATGTGTTAGAATGATTATGAACAAGCATCTGGATATAATAATTTCATCACTGTGCCCCTTGTAGTGTCTAAATTGTTTCGGGGACCTGTTGATTAGGGAACAACAATGACACAATTTATTTTTACCGACAAAAAAACCCCACAATATATTATTATCTGATGCCAATCTGTGATCAGCCTGTGTAGCAGGACAAATTCAGTCGAGACTGTTGTCCGTTTACACCAGCGTGCTCGTTGTTATCGGTGTCATTTTTTGGTCTGTTACGAGTCTGTGCTCTTAAAATAAGGAACAGAAAAGAGTGAAGACAACAAGCTTTATAAAATTTAACAAATAATTACTTCCATAGAATACAAAGTGAAAAAGGAGAAAAAAGAACTTACGGTATTGCGAATTAAATCCAAAAATAATCCATGAATTAAAGACACAAGTCCTAGTAATAAAAAGTCCTGAATAAAACTTAGCTCATGTCCCGTGGAGATCCAAAATTAAAGGCGATGATGTGTCTGTTATGGTCTGCGAAGTGCTGATGTGTCAACAGTCTCTTGTTGAATAACAGAAATATTATTCCAAGTTTGAATTCAGTATGAATTCCAGTGAATGTCTTTATCCAAGAATTTTATCAGAGTACTTTTGTATTTCCAGAGAAAATAATCACTAAAATTAAATAATTTGAAGAAAATAAAATTCAGCCCAAACTGGTCACAACATAATACAACTTAAAGTGCTGGATGTTAAAGCACGACTGGTAAAATCCTCCCAGTCACAAGATAATATAGATCACTGCTTGACCTCAGGTCAAAATTAGCATTTTCTTAAAACAACCATTACCTAATAGAAAAGAACCTTCCAGAATGATCTAATGAGCTTTGTTTACTTAACAACACAATATTCTATAAAATTCACTTTGGAATCTCCACAACCCTGACCCAAATCAACATTTTTACCTGAATAATAATTCGGTTAATAAGCTCATACACATAGAGAATAATGAAGCTATTATTAGTTGTTTAACATCAATGAAATAAAAAAAATAAAAAAGTCACTCAGGTCAAGCAGAAATGAACTCAATTTTGGATAAGATTAAGTCCAGCAAACAATGTTAAATTATAATAACATGTTATGAAATAAAAAAAATTGAAACTAACAGACAAACAATTAAATTAAATATACATAACACTCTCCCTCATAAAGAAAAATAAAGATTTACACAATAGAGCTTTTTTTTACTTTAAGTCAAATATACATGTAGTAAAAAAATAACATAAGATAAAATCCTATGAATGGTACAAGGTATACATGAAACAATACATTTCTATACACGTGAAAGTGCATCTGCTATTAAATTGTCTTTTCCCTTGATGTGCCTGATGTCAATATTATATTTCTGAAACAACGAACTCCACTTTAATAATTCTGACTTTTCTTTTTCATCTTGCCGATGAAAGTAATGGGGGTGTGTGATAGCAAAACACAATAATCAGAGAAGGAGATGAACTAATGTAAACTTCAAAGTATTGTAATGCCAGTATTAAAGCCAAACATTCCTTCTCGTTTGTAGTATAATTTCTCTGGTGCTTATTTAATTTCTTAGAAAAATAACACACTGGATGATCAAAAAAAATACTTCTCCAACCCCAACATCACTTGCATGAACAGACAGTTTAAATGATTGGATGACATTCGGAGCTGTAAGAGCGGGTGCACATTTTTAGTATGACCTTTTACTTATCAAAAGCCTCCTGACATTTATCAGAACAATGAAACTTGGTTTTCATGCTCAATAAATTTGTCAGGGGTTCAGCAGTTATGGAACAATTGGAACAAAATTTCCGATAGTATCCAGCCATATCCAAAAATCGCATCAGTTGCTTTATACTAATAGGCACAAGGAACTCAGAGATTAACTTGTCCATGTCCCACGATATGTGCTAGAAATGTTACACAAGCACGACAAAACTCACTTCTGGATAAATTAATTGTCAAACTTGCGTCAGTGAGTCTGTCAAAGAATTTCCGAATTGTCGCTAAATGTTCTTTCCAGGTGTCGTTGTAGATGATGACATCATCGATGTAAGCATCACAATTATCTAGACCATGTTCAATAAACGCTGAAAAGTACTAGGCGAATCTTTCATCCCAAACAGCATCACTTTAGATTGATAGAGTCCATCTGGTGTCACGAATTCCGAACATTCCTTTGCCCTTTCCGTCAGTGGAATTTTACAAAATCCTTTCAAACGGTCAAATTTGATGACATACTTTGCGTTTCCAATTTTATCAATGCAGTCATCGATTCTTGGTAATGGAAATGAATCTGTTTTAGTCACACTATTCACCTTTCTACAGTCAGTGCACATGTGGAAAGCATTATCTGGTTTCGGAACAAGGATACATGGTGAACTCCAATCACTTTTACTCGGTGCTATGAAATCGTTCTCCAGCAAATACTGGATTTCATTTTCAAGCATTCCTGTTTGAGATGGTTCATCCTATACGGGTGTAGTTTTACAGCTGTGGAATTTACGATTTCAACGTCATGGTAGATTTAGTTAGCTCTCGTAGGAACAATAAGTGCTCATATTCAATTAATAATTGTTTAACTTCATTCTCTTCTTGCTGTTGCAAGTTTCTGGTCCAGATTATTCATTATTTCTGAATTCCGAAGATTTGTTACACCAAAATCAGTAGAGTCCGATTGCATTCCTTCGCTTAAATCCTCAGTGAGTGGGACAGGTACAACTAAATTAATTGCAAGATGGCTGTCTCTCTTAGTATGCTGGTACTCCTTTTAATTATTTACATCCGTGGAGTATCATTATTATAATTTAACTCATTCATTTTCTTATTAACTTTGTAAGGACCGTTTTACCTAATCTGAAGAAAATTTGATGAATGAGCAAGAGAGACAGAACTCTATCACCACACTCAAAAGTTCCCTCCATTGTAGTTCTGTCTGTAGTGAAGTGTTCCCTACTAC
>JAECUM010008217.1:0-77315 GCA_016617855.1 Megalonaias nervosa | reverse complement strand
GTTTGATTTTCGAACAACTACATCAGGCATAGCAGAAGACAAAGGTTTCTTTTTTTTAAAAGTAGTTCCAAGCACGTGGACACCTTGACTGAGATGATCGGTCTGAGACAACCAGACTGAGATAAGAAAAGTAAGATTAGCAAAACAGCTAGATTCCTCTGTTGCATGGGTGAGCAATTTCATTCTCTGTCCAGTACTAATAAACACTTCACTCTCTGTCCAGTACTAATGAACACTTCAGTCTCTGTCCAGAACTAATAAACACTTCACTCTCAGTCCAGTACTGATAAACACTTCACTCTCTCTACAGTACTAATAAACACATCATTCACTGTCCAATTCTAACAAACACTTCACTCTCTGAGTACTAATAAACTCTTCACTCTCTCCAGTACTAATAAACACTTCATTCTCTGTCCAGTACTAATAAACACTTCACTTTCTGTCTGGTACTGATAAACACTTCATTCTCTGTACAGAACTAACAAACACTTCATTCTTTGTCCAGTACTAATAAACACTTCATTCTCTGTCCAGTACTAATAAACACTTCACTCTGTCCAGTACTAATAAACACTTCACTCTTTGTCCAGTACTAATAAACACTTCATTCTCTGTCCAGTACTAATAAATGCTTCATTCTCTGTCCAGTACTAACAAACAATTCATTCCCCAGTGCTAGACATCACTATAAACTGGCACTCTGCAGACATCATAGTGATATGACTGAAAAATTGTTAAAGCTGCGTTAAAATTCCATATCACACACACACACACACACACACACACACACACACACACACACACACACACACACACACACACACACACACACTGTACTAATAAACACTTCATTCTCTGTCCAGTACTAATAAACACTTCACTCTGTCCAGTACTAATAAACACTTCATTCTCTGTCTAGTACTAATAAATACTTCATTCTTTGTACAGTACTAATAAACACTTCATTCTGTCCAGTACTAACTGCTCCAGTGGCCTAGTGGTTAGAGCATATGCTTTGGATGCGGGAGGTCATGGGTTTGAACCCCGGCCGAGTCATACCAAAGACTTTAAAAATGGTACTAAGAGCTGCCTCCCTTGGTGCCCAACATTAAGAGGTTAGTGTTAGGACTGGTCGGCCTGGTGTCAGAATCATGTGACTGGGTGGGACATCATGCCATATCTCTGCAGCATGATGCCCCAGTGCTAGACATCACTATAAACTATCACACTGCAGACATTGTAGCGATATGACTGAAAAATTGTTAAAGCTACGTTAAAACACACACACACAAACACACACACACACACACACACACACACTGTCCAGTACTAAGAAACAATTCATTCTCTGTACAGTACTAATAAACACTTTATTCTCTGTCCAGTACTAATAAACACTTCATTCTCTGTCTAGTACTAATGAACACTTTATTCTCTGTACAATACTAATAAACACTTCATTCTCGTTCTAGTACAAATAAACACTTCACTCTGTCCAGTACTAATAAAACACTTCATTCTCTGTCCAGTACTAATAAACACTTCATTCTCAGTCTAGTACTAATGAACACTTCATTCTCTCTACTAATAAACACCTCATTCTCTGTCTAGTACTAATAAACACCTCATTCTCTGTCCAGTACTAATAAACACTTCACTCTGTCCAGTACTAATAAACACTTCATTCTCTATCCTAAATATTTACCAGAGGTAGAGCATGCTGGCTTCAGTTTGTAATTACTTTCAATTGATCTTAGCTGTGTCCAGTACAACACTTTGCTCTTTGTCCAGTACTAATAAACACTTCACTTTCTGTCCAGTACTAATAAACACTTCATTTTCTGACCAGTACTCATAAACACTTCACTTTCTATCCAGTACCAATAAACACTGTACTTTCTGTGCAGTACCAATAAACACTTCACTTTCTGTCCAGTACTAATAAAAACTTAGGTCTCTGTCCAGTACTACTAAACAATTCACTGTCTGTCCAGTACTAATGAACACTTCACTCTCTTTCCAGTACTAATAAACACTTCACTCTTTGTCTAGTACTAATAAACACTTAACTCTTTTTCCAGTGCTAATAAACACTTCACTTTCTGTCCAGTACTAATAAACACTTCACTTTCTGTCCAGTACTAATGAACACTTAACTTTCTGTCCAGTACTAATAAACACTTCACTTTATATCCAGTACTAATAAACACTCTACTGTTTGTCCAGTACTAATAAACACTTATCAGAGTGAGATCAGGATGGTTATTAGTTAGTAATTACTTACAAGCACTTTACTCACTGTCCAGTCCTAATGAACTCTTCACTCTCTGTCCAGTACAAATAATCATTTACCAGAGGGAGATAAGGCTGGTTTCAGGTTGTCATTACTTACAATTGATCTTCAAGCTCTTTCCAGTGCTAATAAACACTTACCAGAGGGTGATAAGGTTGGCTTTAGTTTGTAATTACTTAAAAGCATTTCACTCTCTGTCCAGTTTTAATATGTATTTGCCAGAGAGAGATCAGGTGGGTTTCAGTTTGTAGTTACATTTACTTACAACTGGTGCTTGAAAAGTCACAGAATAAGTTCTGGAAAATAATCTTGCACACAATCATGTTAATATCCTTCATCCTCAACTTGTATACTTTTATGATGCCTGATTGAATAATATATTATCCTGGGTGAGGAAAATTTTGTAGTACTTGCATGACAGGATTGTTTAGATTTTTCAATCTGATACAATGACTAAATGAATAGCAAAATGTTGTTCTCATGATTTTAAACAAGTTGGCTCAGACTTGATGAGGCTATTTCTATTGATAAATAAAAGCTATTCTTCCACTTTCTGAAGATGATATTATCTTGACCCTCATGTCTTATCATTGGAGAACTACATTGGTATCAAGAAAAATAAGGCATAAATATTTTTTTTTTGTCTTAAGACAAACATTGTTTTAGGAATTATGTGTGTGATTTGGATTTTTAATGTAGCTCAACAATTCTCCAGTCATATCGCTATGATGTCTGCAGTGTGGCAGTTTAAAGTGATGTCTTGTACTGGTGCATCATGCTGCAGACAAATAGCATGATGTCCCACCCAGACACATTATCCTGACACCAGGTTGACCAGTCCTAACACTGACCTCTTAATGCTGAGTGTCAAGCAAGGAAGCTGCTAGTACCATTTTTATATGTCTTTGGTATGACTTGGCCGGTGTTCAAACCTGTGACCTCTCGCATCCAAGGTGGACACTCTAACCACTTGGGCCACCAGAGCGGTCTTTTAGGAATTGAACAGTAAATATGTTAAAACAGTTTCATTAAAAGATATATTGGAAAATGAAACTATAATTTAAATATTTAAGTTCATGTGTCTCCCCTCACTTTAGGGAAGGTAACCAAGAAATGGTTAACATATGGACAATGTAAGCATAAATTTTTATGAATTTCCATGCTACAGCTTTAAGGGAGTAACAGAAGAATTGGCAGACAGATTCTCACAACAGTCATGATGCTGAATTGTGGGGATTACATATATTCTCATCAGATGTTTTTAAAGGTTAATTTAAAAGTTTGAATTACAAGCTAAGATCGTGAAAATTATTTTGCCAAAGATATTTGACTGTCCAGTGTTCACTTCTGTTGAAAGTTTTGTCCCAAGTACCTTGAGGGCATTGTTCAAAGCCCAGTGTGCTGCAATACTGGTCAGATTTTCTTGGTGGTCAGATAGGGCAAAAAGGTTATTAATGTAAACTAATAAAATGTATTGAAACAGGTTAGGTCATCCCAAATCTTTCATTCTCTTAAATTGCTTAAATTTTTATTATCATCCCTTAAATACAGTTGAAACTAAAGCGACCTTAAGAATTCTGTGGCTGCACTGAAGAATGAGTTTAATTTTCTATCTGGAGCAAGTTTAGTCTATAACAGCAAGAAAAATGTTTTTTCTTGTGGTTAATTCTGGAAGGTTTTATCTTGTAGTACAAAAATTATATTTTGACACATGTCTTTGCCACTCATTAAAATAATGTTTCATACACCAACAATCAAATATGTCCGGTATTAACATAGGAAAAGAAAATATCCTCTGTTTGCTTATCATTTGGCATGTGAGATATATGAATTACCATGTATTCAATTTCTGTATTGTTTTACATGAGAAACCAATGATGTATTGTTTGAGCAAACATGTCCAGAAAAGAAATATCTCACATGTATAAAACCTGCATTGTGGAAGTCATGCGTAAAGGATATTTCTTCTGCACTCAGCTTCAGGTGGATGTCGACATCACAGTCAGTGTCATCAGTTATGCCAATAATGGGAAAAACTTGGTTCAGTGTTGGATGTTAGCTGAATGATGTCAGATGATGGTTTAGTGTTGTCTGATATTGGTGACTGTGTATTTGATATTTGTTGAGTTTTGTCTGATGCTGGTTAAGTTTTCTGATGTTGGTTGACTGTTGTCTGATGTTGGTATAGGTGTCTGATATTTGACTGTTGTCTGATGTTGAGTGTTGTCAGCTGTTTGTTCTGTAATTTGTTAAGTCACAGATATTGACAAATTTATGCAAAGACCAAATTAAAAAAAAACACAAAGTTAAAACTGGGCCCCAAGTGGCCTAGTGGTCTAAAGCACTCACCGTTAGGGATCGCTGCTGTCTAACCTTTGTCTGCGTGGGTTCGAGTCTTGGGCTTGGCCTGTGGTGGTATGTGAGAAAGCTTGCCAGTAGCTTCTCATGGGTCGGTAGTTCTTTCCAGGGTTTTCCTGAGTTCTTCCTGCACAGTTTATACTGCCCGCGATGTATAACCTATCTTGTGCTGAAAAATGGCATTAAACCCTACAACAAGAACAACAACAAGAACAAAGTTAAAACAAGAGCTGAAGTATCTGTGTTCGAAAGACTTTTAGTGGAATCTGTTCTAAGAGCAAATGAATTACTAGAATATGTACAAGCAGAGATAAACAACTGCTTTGATCTTGATTGTTTAAGTAGAAGTGTAACTACTGTATATACTTGTTTACAAGTGAGGTTCAAATGCAAACAACATAGAACCATATCTGTCATTGCATAATGTGCTAGCAGATCAGGGTTTGTATTGTTGGTTCTACTGATTACTTCTAACAAACTTCTTAGACCCAGATATGCCAGTAAAGTATGCAACAGCAGATCAGGGTCTGTGTAGTTTGTGGTTAGATCTGAATTATGAGCCAGTATATACGGTATGTTGAAACAAATCTTCAATGAAATGTTCAGTATGGTTTTTGTTACAGCATCTTGTTCAGTTTATAGTTATTTTTTATTTGTTATCATTTAGCATTATTGTTCATAATTTCTGATATTTTTATGCATTAATTATTATGGTTTTTAAAGAGTGACTTTACACAAGTTTTTGAACTAAACCGGAAGAAACACAATCCCTTCAGGTTGGATCCGAAGTAATCTTTAGATATTATATGTTATAAACTATGAACTTTTTTTCATTTAGAAACAAATTTCCTGCTGATAGATTCAGATATGTCTTATGACTGGATATACTTCTATAATATTTTCAGTGTATTATATGATTACTTTCTTTTTAGTCACCAGTTATTCTCAGGCGACCAAAAACTGGAAAATCTTCTAAGAAAGTTGGTAAGTTGAATTTTTATAAATTTGACCCAACAGTATTTAGAACATACAGTCATTACTTTTTCTTGTCTTGTCACCATTTCATCTAGTCACTTTTCAGAAATTATTCTTTATTCATCTGAATCTTTCTTTGCCTCATACATTAGCATACATCAGTTTCTTTGCCTCATATATAAGCATATGCAAGTTTCTTTGCCTCATACATTGGCATACCACAGTTTCTTTGATGCATACATAAGCATATGTCAGTTTCTTTGCCTCAAACATTGGCATTCCACAGTTTCTTTGTCATACATAAGCATATGCCAGTTTCTTTGCCTCATACATTGGCATACCACAGTTTCTTTGCCTCATACATTGGCATTCCACAGTTTCTTTGTCTCATACATAAGCATATGCCAGTTTCTTTGCCTCATACATTGGCATACCACAGTTTCTTTGCCTCATACATTGGCATTCCACAGTTTCTTTGATGCATACATAAGCATATGTCAGTTTCTTTGCCTCAAACATTGGCATTCCACAGTTTCTTTGCCTCATACATTGGCATACCACAGTTTCTTTGCCTCATACATTGGCATACCACAGTTTCTTTGCCTCATACATTGGCATACACTGGTTTCTTACCTCATACATAAGCATATGCCAGTTTTTTTGCCACATACATTGGCATGCCACAGTTTCTTTGCCTCATACATTAGCATACAATGGTTTCTTTACCTCATATATTAGCATGTCATTTTCTTTGCCTCATACATTGGCCTACATCAGTTTCTTTGCCTTATAATTTGGCATACTACAGTTTCTTTGCCTCATATGTTGGCATGCTACAGTTTATTTACCTCATACATTGGCATAATACAGTTTCTTTGCCTCTTACATCAGGATTTCTTTGCCACTTACATCAGAATATGTCAGTTTCTTTGCCTTGTACATTAGCATACATGCGTTTATTTGCTTGGTACATCAGCATATGTCAGTTTCTTTGCCTTGTACATTAGCATACATGAGTTTATTTGCTTTGTACATCAGCATATGTCAGTTTCTTTGCCTCATAGATTGGCATCTATTTTGTTTTATCTTTCCCTGAATATATTTTGTGTGTTAAACAGTTGAAAGATGTAAATTGTGCTTTCCTGATTGAATTCCTTTATTGGTTGTATTTAGGTCAGAGTTAGGCACTTGCTTATATATTAAGTGAAGGGGTATTTAAGCAGAATATGGTATGCACATTTAGGTAGATTAATTATATATGGTATGCACATTTAGGTAGATTAATTATATATGGGGAAAGTATATTAATGCAAATTTCTTTTCAAAGGTTACTGGAAATATTGTTTTTGAAGACATAACTGTTTCAGGAGATATAGGAGTAAGAGTTTGTGTTTTTAACATGACACATTGTGTTGTGGCAGGTATGTGAATGCACTGATGATATCAGTCCACCATGACACATTGTGTTGTGGCAGGTATGTGAATGCACTGATGATATCAATCCATCCTAGGTCACCACATCTCCACAGAAAGTAGATTGTGGATGTGCCAATCAGCTTGGAATTTTATTCTGCCAATTCACAGCAAGGCTGTGAAGGGTTCATGTTGTGTGGCCATACTCCTTAAAATGGGCTGCCTCTAATTTTCCGATGATGAAGCCACTTCAGCGTTGTTTGTAATTTTGGTGGTAAAGTGCCATCTTGAGGAAACTATGCATTATTGACTTCTGTTGGATTTCATCCCTGATAGTTTCATTGTGATGTTCTACAGGGTTCTTGTGTCATTTGTTTAATTCACAGCTTTCTCTTGTTACATATATGTCATTAAATTGCTTGTGTGTTAGTTTCAAAATTCTTTTTTATTTTAATTTTGTTTCATTACATTTTATAGTAATGGTATTTTCATGGGATTCTATATTTTTTTCAGTAAATTCAGTTTGTATAGAACGTAAAAGCTATTACATTAGCACTATTTTTAACTCACTTTGGTTCATAGGTTTTGTAAACATCAAGTGATAACAATTGGCTATTTCCAAGGTGATTTCGGGCCGCATGTTAGCTGGACTGTAAACAGTCTTTCTTTTTTTTATATATTTTCAGTGTGAGAATTTGGTTCTTTGATAGGGCTTCTAGCTACATGACAATTGGCATTTTTTTTATTGTGCTGTTCGATGTTAAGAGACCACATGACCCATCACGCAAGATTGAAATGATGTTTTAGTTGGGTTTAATACTCATTCTTAGTGAAATTTGTCAGTCGTATTCTTGACACCTTCAGGGTACAAGGTGTTTTATATTGTTGATGCCGGCTTGTTCAGAAGTTTTTTCTATGTTTTGGAATTTAATAATTTATTCTCTTGAAAACTAAACAAGTGTACTTTTTTATAAAAAGTTCTGGGACAAAGAAGTTCAGTGGAAATTTATTCTGGAATTCTATACGGAAACGTTATAAACTGTGATTCATTCGAGGATCTGTTACCATCAGTACAGACATCATCTGACGTCATCGCCTCGCTATTGGAATTTCATCGAGATTCGAACCCAGATTCTATTAGAACTGTTTAGTGATAGGACTTGTATTTTTCAATCTTAGGATTAAGTTTTGGATTATATTCACAAACCGTTAAGTCCTATTTCCTACTTTTACATTGTTTTCTAGGGAAATAAATTATTTTGTTAAAATATACAAAGCTTGTTGACTTCACTCTTTTCTCTTGTTATTTTTTACGAGCCTACACGTAACACTCTGCATGTATGGCAATTTTGTCCGCAAGTTCCCTCTTATCTTTCCACACAAGTCTTCTCGCCATCCTCATTCTTTGTATTGCACTTGTCTTGAAGACACTTTTTTTGTGCTCTGGTCTTTGTCTGTACAAGTCTCTGCTTGATTTCTCATCTGTCTTCAGTCTTTTTGATTGTGTCTTTTATCAGCCTTCTCTTGAGCTTCTGTCTTGCCAACCATATGACAGAGCTTAATATAAGACAGAGCTTACTATGTTACAAAGTCAGCCCTTCTGTCAGTCCATATTTAGGTTTCCACACAATAACTTTAGTTGTCCACCTTCAGCAGTTAACAAACTTTATGAATGGCTTGCATTTGTTATAAGGAAAGACCCTATCAATTTCAGACTCAAAAGCTCAAAAGTTAAGGTCATTGTTTCTGAGAGAAAGAAGATGGTTTCTTCTTCATAAGTTTTTTGTCCACCATCTATATTTATGTAACTTTGTGGATAGCTTGTTCTCAGGGTAAGGAAGTACCCTATCGATTTCAGAGGCAAGAGGTCTAAGATCAAAGTCACTGTCACTAAAAGAAGAAAAAGGTTTCTACACAAGAACTCAAGTTAGTTCAACACCATCCATAGTTAACAAACTTTGTGGATGACTTGCACTTGGAATAAGAAAGAACCCAATTGAGTTTGGGCTCAGAAAGGTCAAAGGTAAGGGTCACTTTGCCAGAAAGATGATTTCAGCACAGTAGTGATTTCTCTGTAATATATGGTTAACAAAATATGTGGAATACTTTCTCTTGGTGTAAGAAACTTAGCAGATTTTGTAGTCAGAAGTCAAAGGATAAGGTAACTGACTTAAAGAAGGAGAATGGTTTCTGGGCAAAGAACATTAGTTATATATCACATGCCTAGCCCAAACTTTGTGGTTGGCTGGCACTTAGGGTTTGGAAGAATCACATTAATTTTTGTGTTAAATGCAAAGGTCAAGGTCACTGAAGAAGAAAAATGATTTCTGTGCAAAAATTTAGGTTTTCTACATAGATGACTATTAAACATAGGGCCGATGTATAATATGCCATTTATAGCACTCGTATCTCATCTGGGTTCATAATCTGTCTGCAGATGTTCCTCAGCACATCATGGTTACAATGGATTCAATGAAAGTTTGATAGTGTTTACATTGGTTTTATGATGTGGATGTTCATTACAGTGTTGAAATACATATTTTGCAAAAAAGTTATGGCCATTGTTTTGCAGGTGGTCACTCATGAGAGTGTCTTTCTCTAATAAAATGTATCCATGCACAACAATTTTGGTTATAAATGACAGTTGGTTGCTCATAGTAGAGTTTGTTGAAATTGTTTTTTTTTGTATTGACAAATTACTGTCTTCCCACACTTTTTAGCTCACCTTATCAAGTATACTTTGAGTTTATATAATATGGCTTTTTTACCATTATGAATTGTCTGTCATCCTTCAACAATTGCTTGCAAACACTGAACAGGTTACCAGCTTTTGATCAGATTGTCCATGTAAGCTTATATTGTTAAGTGGGGATGAAATGATATGCCATGTATCAATACAATTCACAATACACAGCCTGTGATACCATGCATTATTGATACACATCAGCTTGATGATCTTTTTCATCCATGTTAAGTTAACAAAAATACTGTCAAACAGACTGCCCATTAGTTGTCTGATTTTTATTCAACCTTTTATTCAACCATTTAGGTCATTTTGGGCTGCTCCATTAGATCAGATGCATGACCACCATGCCCTTTGTTTTGCATGGCATGAGTGCTTTAAAAGCATCTTATTACCCATTTCATGTCTGCTTGAGCTTCGAAGACATAATGGTGTTATCTTCAGAACAGAAGAATAGCACAGTTTCCTTGTGCAAGGAAAATCTCATCTAGAACAAGTTCGTGCATGGGAATGGGGATAAATACCAAAAAATTATATGACATTGTACTTCCTATAGATGCAAAACAATTGCCATGGCCACATGCACTTGTTTTTGTTAGTGAAGAAGGAAATTTATTAAAAACACCCACTCTCCATCTGAAAAAAATTTAGAAATGTATGCAAGGTAACAAATTCACATGGTTTGAAATCTGTCCTCTCACTGATACAATGATAGTTTTAATTATCTCATCAACATGTTCAGTCACTAACTAAACATATCAACATATATATAGACATTCAAAATTTGTTCCCAATATATAATAAGTTACAGATCATTTAATAACCGTTTTAGTGCAAAGTTTCTCTGTTGCTTTGCCAATACTTCATGTGTGTCATGTAGGGAATGAGCTGCATTAAGTTTTGATTGGTCGTTATTGTTTACCCTGGACTGGAGCAAACAATAACCACCAATCAGAAATCACTGTAACGTATTTTACTGTGTGACACATCGGAAGTGTAGCCATCAAGTCAGACCCAATTAGACAAGATACGAATCAGCAGAGTAACATCTCTTAAAAGTGGTTATTAAATGATGACTAATATACTTAAAATGCAGGGAACACTTTGGAATGTCTCTTTTATGCCGAAGATGCAGCTTGAATAAGGTAATTAGCATGGAATTGGCAAGGAGGGGGCAGTATAAACCTTGTTGCCTTGTGTTAATTTGTAGAAAGCACATATGTTGTCCATAAGTTTATCTTTTCACAGACAAAAATGAGTGCCTGTGCCTGTGATATCTGTCTCAGATGAATTGTTAGTTTAAAGAGTTAAAAGGTAAATGATTATTAATTATTAATGGTTGCTGAATATTAATGTTTTTTATATAGGGTAAGTATCGTTTCAAATTGATCCACGACCTCTTGTATCAGTGTGTGTATTGATATGGCAAAAATATAGATGCATAATGCATTGATATATCAATTGTTTAACCCCTATTGTTGAGACCTTAGAAGAATTTGATTATGACTGGCATACATGCATAATAATGAGGTTACTGTACATCTGATTGACTCAGCTTGTGAATACTGTGTAGGCCATATTTCTCACCATATTTTGATCTGATTGGTATGTCAGCTTATATATTCAAAGTCATGGATGGTAGATCAGAGTCCATGCAGTTTGATGGTAGTAATAAGAAGAAGTAACAACATAGACCCTGATCTGCAAGCATGTTATGCTAAGACAGATCAGAATCTTTGTTGTTTGCTGTTTGACTCGACTAATAAGCCAGTGTATACAGTAATCTTATGACCTCAGGATCTTGGGTGAGTCTGATGATGAACATCATCAAAGCAAATCAATAAGGTGATCATGCATCTGAATCACAGAGGTTGTGAGCACTCTGGAGGCCATTTTTCAGATCAAAGTTTGTTTATATTTTAAATGTGAGCTTGTATCATGAAGCTCTCAGATGAGTTGGATTATGAACAATACCCAAGCAAAATAATAAGGTAGTCTTCTATCTTATCAGCCAGCTGGTGGACACTAGAAACCCAGATTCTTAACATTTTTTTAGATGTGCTCAGATGAGTTTGATTATGAGCAAAGTTTAACATATAATTTTAAATTATTGCTGATTAATGTTCCAGTCACAAGTCCTTTAATCTTTGAGTTACTGGAACTTTCTTTGGGGACAGTGAGGAATGTCTCATTGGTTTCTGTGCTGTGACTGCTATTGAGTTTTGATGAACCCCAAAGAATGCATGCTAACTGATTACCTCCCCATGTAATGTTAATAAGTTTAAACTTTTGGGTGGGGCTATGAACAGTTTCTAAGTTAAGAACCGTGGCTTAGTCCCCAGGGTACAGTGCTGGTTGTATAAATGACTTGTCATTTCTATGCCAAAAGAGAGATTATATATGGTCTAGGAAGGAATTTAGATTCACAGGTATGTCAGCTAATGAGCTTACCAGGTGAGCAATATGAGGCCCACTTTCACCTCTTGTAAGTTCTACTGGTCATAAACTACAAGAATTTATGCGGCAACCGTTTGTCCTGCATCCGTCATCATTTTGCATAAGTTTGTTATTGTTACACCTGCACAGTTATTAAGAGCATGGCATGGCTATTGAACTGTACAAATACATTCAGTTCAAGGTCTTGTTGCCCCCTGTAAGTAAAAATGGTGCCCCTTAGATATCCAATATGGTCACCATGATAGCCATCTTGAGAATCTTTTTATCATTACTATCTATCAGCATTAGGTTTCAGTAAATATTGTTTTCATTAATCTTCCAGAATGGATCATTATATTGACATTGGTTTTTTTCTCTAAAAGACGTCCTGATATCCAACAGTAGGGCCTTCCATTAGATTTAAAGTTGGAGGGTGAGTTGCCATAGTAGGCAGGGGGTTTGGGGGACCTTCCCCAACAGGGATACAGGTTTTTTTTAAAGTAACTGGGTGTAAAGTAAAAGTAGCCAGGTAAATCACCTGGCTGATAAGGAAAGTCCTGGAGTTGGTTCTAAATCTGGCTTATCTGACATCAAATATGGCCACCACAGTGGTCACCTTGAAAATCTTGTTGCTACAACTTTTGAACATATGGTCATATCACTATAATGTTTTCATGAAAGGACTTTATATTTCTCTATTGGTATTAGATGAATGTGGAGGTCCTAAGATATCTAATATGGCCTCCTTGGTAATAACACAGGTATGATCATGGATCACACTGTAAAGCACCTTGGAGTAACATGGCCCCTGATATAACACAAATATGGTCATAGAACTCATTGTAAGGAACCTCAGAATAACCCATCTGTGATATAACTTAGGCATAGTCATGAAACTCACTATAAATTACTTCCATATAACACTGTCCCTGATACAACACAGGTATAGTCATGGCTTTCATGGATACCGTTGTACTGACTAGAATGTATATTTCCATATATGGTACCTCAGTATAAGGAAAGATTAAAAGCATAATCACAACTGCATTAAATGTAAATATTTATTAGTTGTCAGCAAAATTTGTTTATTATATAATATGTTTCAAATAAAAATTGTACAGATCAATGTCTGGACAATTCGGAGAATAGACAATTCAGAGATGGACATTTCAATGACTGGACAATTTGGAGAGGGGACAGTTCAGATATAAAATATGATTGAATGAATTGATTGTTTTGAGAAATATCTATGGGTTCAGTTACACAACAACATAATTGTATGTGTGTTTAACCGTTACCAGTAATATTACATTTTTAAAAACTGTTATGTAATCCAGATTCTATCACTGAATAATAGTAATTGCCATGTAATACAAGTGTAATGCACATGATTAGGCGATGTCTTAAAAAGTCTACTCAATAAGACATAATCCTTTTGATGATCAGTCACATTAACTCAGCAACACATGAAAAGATGATTGAAATGCAGCAGCACAGTCAAAAACAGACTGTTACATACCAATATACTATCGTGCGTTCTTAACAATTATTAAATAAAACCATTCTTTTATGTATGCATGATAGATAATTTCATAAGTTAAAGATATTTCACAGTTTACAAAAAACACTTTATTTTAACAATAGTGGAAATTTTGAATCTAGTGAATTGATTGAGCTTGTTTGCATTTTTTAAATTTGCATTCATTAATTCATTCTGCATTCTATTTGTATTCATTCTGGATTTTGTTTGTTTTGATCCTGCATTTATTCTGCTTTTCATTTGCATTCCTTCTTTGTATTCATTCTGCATTTCATTTTCATTCATTCTGCATTTCATTTGTATTCATTCCACTTTGCATTCATTCTTCATATCATTATCATTCATTCTGATTCCGTCATTGGTATACAGTCTGCATGTCTTATGTATTCATTTTACTTTGCATTCAATCTGCATGTCATTTGCATTAAATTTACCTGTCATTTGCATTCATTTTACTTTGCATTCAATAAGCATTTTATTTGCATTCAATCTGCGCATCATTTGCATTCAATCTGCATGTCATTTGCATTAAATTTACCTGTCATTTGCATTCATTTTACTTTGCATTCAATAAGCATTTTATTTGCATTCAATCTGCACATCATTTGCATTCAATCTGCATTTCATTTGCATTCATTCTACATTTCCTTTTCATTTTTCTTGCATTTTATTTGCTTTGAGGTTCCATTTTATTTGCAATGATTGTACATTTCATTTTCATTCAGACTGTATTTTATTTGTATTCATCATGCATGACACATTTTAGGGTTTGTAATGAGAGAGAGTTATATGTGTAATATCCTGGGTTTTGGCAAGTGATAGTTGAAGTGTGTACGATGTTCATTTGTCATTCTTACCGCTATTTCCTGTCTACAGTATATAACTGTTGATAAGTGCTTCATTTATTGCAAAAAAGTTATTGTTATTTATAAATAAATAGTTTTAAAAAAAATACAATTTTCATCCTTCAAACACATTTTTTTTAATGCAAGATTTCTCGTGTACTTATTCTTATTTGGAGAATTCTGTAATGGATGATGAATGTTTCCAAAGCCTATATACATCAAATGTTTGCTGAGTTTTTTACTAATGTTTGCATCATGGAATTTATCTGCAGTTGTTTATGTCATCTGCAGTTATGCTGAAATATATTAATGTGTTTCACAGGAAACACACACTTATATATCAGGAACATAACACTGTTATTTGTATATCAAGATGGTTTGACTTCTCTTTCAGTCAATCCTTTTTGAATGTAGAGGTATTAATGATGGTGTTTAATGGCAAACAGCATAACATTCAGGATCATATATATATATATATATATATATATATATATATATATATATATATATATGCACTTTGCTACAAATTACATACATTGAATATACTAGTATGTATATATAACTCATGTTTACTGAAGTGACCAGACTTTGCTCATTATTCTTTAAACATTTGGAGCAAGTAACTCAAGCTCAGGCAAAAAAATTGAACACTCCATAATATTAAGTAGAATAAAGCTAGAAACACAAGAACTTTCAGATTTTTAGCTCAACTGGTCATAAATCAGAAAAGTGTATGGTATGGTCTGTCATCCATTATTGTCCATCTTTGACATCTGTCATCTTTTTGTTGTTAGAACAAGTTTGTTATCACTTTGCCTCCTAAACTACTTGTTGGATTGCCATGAAACTTTACACACTCATTTATCCCATGGCCTAGTCAGTCCTAAATGAAAATGGTGCCACTTGGACATTGAATATGGCTGCCACATTGCCCATCTTGAAAACCTTGTTATTGCTGCTTCTCCTGAATGATGGTCATATCAGTATGAGGTTTTCACAAAAGACTCAGTATAGTCTCTATTTGGTTCTAATAGAAAATGGTGCTGATCTGTTATTTAATGTGGCCACCATGGAAGCCATCTTGAAAACTATGTCTTGGCTTCTCCTCCTGAATGTATAGTCATATTGACATGATGTGCATGTGTGTGTGATTATGATTTTTAACATAGCTTTAGCAATTTTTCAGTCATATCGCTATGATGTCTGCAGTGTGGCATTTTATAGTGATGTCTAGCACTGGGGCATCATACCGCAGACATGTAGCATGATGTCCCACCCAGTCACATTATTCTGACACCAGGCCGACCAGTCTTAACACTAACCTCTTAATGCTGAGCGCCAAGCGAGGCAGCTGTTATTACCATTTTTGTATGTCTTTGGTATGACTCGACCGGGGATCGAACCCACGACCTCCCGCATCCAAAGTGGACGCTGTAACCACTAGGCCACCGGAGCGGTTCATATTGACATGAGGTTTTGCTCTAAAGTCTTATGATGTCTAGTTGGGCCTAAATAAAAATGGTGCCTGTCTGGTGCCTAATATGGCCACCACATTGGCCATATTGAAAATATTCTCATTGCTGCTTATCCTGAATGGATTGTCACATCTAAATTGGGTTTTCACTAAAAGACACTTTATAACATCTAGTTGGTCGTAAATGAAAATGGTGCCAATCTAATATCAAGTATGGCTACCAGAGCAGCAATCTTGAAGATCTAGTTATTCTGAAGATCTACTCGTTAACAAAAAGTCATATTGACATGAGGGTTTTCACCAAAATGCTTCTTATGGTGTCTGGTTAGTCCTAAATGAAAATGGTGCTGATCTGACTTCCAGTATGGCTGCCAGTGGCCATCTTACAAATTTACTTATATCTACTTCTAAATATGATAGATGGCTGATTATTTTGACATTGTGCTTTCAGCAAAAACTTATTATACCTAGTTAGTTCTAAATATAATTGTTTGAATCTGATATTCAATATGGCCACCAGGGTACCCATCTTGAAAATATTGTTATTGTTCTCCTAATAAATGAAACGTCATATCAGCATGGGATTTTGGCCAGAAAACTTCTTATAATGTCTTCTTGGCCCTAAATAAAAATGGTGCTTATCTGAAGTCCAACATGATGGCCATATTGAAAATCATGTTATTGCTGACAAAAGAGATTTTCATCAGAAGAGATCTTATGGTGACTAGTTGGTCCTAATGAGATGCAAACTGACCATCAATATGGCCACATTGGTGGCCATCTTTAAAATATGATCTCTATTCATCCTAGTAAATTGACTGTATCAACATGGTGTTTTCAACAGTAGACTTCTTATTACACCTAATTGGTCCGAAATGAAAATGGTTCTAATCGTACATCTAATATGGCCTCCATAGCAACTATCTTGAAGATTTTGCTGTTACTACTCCCTAGAATGGATAGTGATATCAATGTATGGTTTTACCAAACCACTTCTGATAACGTCTGCTAAATCCTAAATGAATCCAGTGCCAATCTGACATCCAATATATCCACTACAGCAATTATTTTTAAAAGTTTAATGCAGAAAATACCAGAGATGGTTTCAACACTCAGCAATGAAAGGAAGAAATGGTCTTATCTTGATTTTGGTTTTTGAGTTTCAGCATTAGTTTCTTAATCAGAATGTTTGAGACAGGAGATCATACATTCTGAGCTTAGGCAGACATTATTAGAAGTATTTTGTTAAAACCCCATATCAGTTTGCAATCTTAGCCAACCCAAGAAGGTGTTACAAAGGTAATAAACAATAGATTTGCAAACAATAGAGTTTTCCATCCTGAAGTTTTATGAAACCAGGAAATATGATACCTAAGGAAATTAATCATTTAAGATTCTTTGTTTAACTTATTATACCTATGTATTATGATTCTATATTAGTATTCATGTATAGAGAATGAATGATATGGTGTAAACAAATTCTATTTTCTTTCCATATATGTATAACAATACCAGTATATTTTTAAGAACTGGGGGCAACATGAATTTCACAATGTAAGCTAACAATGTTGACTGTGACAGAACACAATTGGTAAGAGAAAGAAGGAAATAAGATTGATCTATCAGCCCCAGCCCCTCCCCCACTAGTTCTTCATGTACTGAATTAATTTTTTAAAAAATAGTTGAGGGAATTTTCAAAGTGCAGCTTTTAAAGAAAGATGGTTGCTTGATACAGATGACCCTGATTGAGGAATGCTTGATTTGCATCAAGGAATCATGGTTATAGTTTCAGTATATAGTATCTGTTCTCCAGCATTCCAATGGTCAGAAAGTTTTTTATTTTACATGTTACATTATTGTCTGTATTGTTTCTTTAAACCTTTGAACATTAAGATACATTTGTGCTGTATCGTATTGAAAGTTGCTTGATCCTTATTTGTCAAGAAGTTCATATACAGAGGAGTTTAAAAAGCAGTTAGACAGTCTGTCCTTTTAAACAGCATTCTCGTGAGGCGGTCTCATTCTGATGGGGCAGAAATGTTAGATTTCTGGTGAACTAGAAGTGCCACATTTGCCATCATCCAGTTGTCAATAAATATATGGTAAACGTTTTCATATTTCTCATGGCAAAAATGTTCAACCTGACTGTTCTGAACTGGCAGACAAATGATTTTTTTTCCTGATGTAGAATTTTTGTTTTGTCTTATTTTACGCATGTATTATGCATCTTTAGTAGAATTTATGCATTGAAAATGAATGATATCATATGTACAGACTGCTCCGGTGGCCTAGTGGTTAGAGTGTCCACCTCGGATGCAGGAGGTCGTGGGTTCAACCCCTGGCCAAGTCATACCAAAGACTTGTAAAAATGGTACTAACAGCTGCCTCGCTAGGCACTCAGCATTATGAAGTTAGTGTTAGGACTGGTCGGCCTGGTGTCAGGATAATGTACCAGGGTGGGACATGATGCTACATGTCTGCAGCTAAAGTGCTAGACATCACTATAAACTGCCACACTGCAGACATCATAGTGATACAACTGAAATTTTTTTGAAGCTACATTAAAAATCCAAATCAGACACACACACACACACTCATATGAACAAATTCTATTTTGATCTTTCCATATATGTACAACAAACAGTACCAGTACATTTTTAAGAAATAGGGGCAAGTGAATTGTAAATTTCACAATGAAAGCTAACAGTATACGTTGACTGTGACGGAATAAGATTGAGAAGAGGAGGAAGGAAATAAAATTGATCTGTCAGCTCCAGCCCCCCCCCCCCGGTCTTCATGTACAGAACATATTTTAGGTCCAAATCTGTATCCATTGTCCCAGTGAAATGACCTGTACCTCTTGTAACTGTAGTGTATAGAAAACAATATTTGTAAAATACAAAGCATTGTTAAACAGCCACCTCAACCTGGGGAAGGTGAAATGGGCCTCTCAATACAGATGGTTTTTTTATTACAGGTTTATTTTCTTAAAACACTGTGAGGGAACTTACAAAGTGCAACTGTTTAAGAAAGATGGTTGTTTGATACAGGTGACCCTTAAGGAATGCTTGATTGCATCAAGGAATCATGGTTATAGTTTCAGTATACTGTATCTATTCTCTGGCATTCCAATGGTCAGAAACTTTTTTGTTCATGTATTAGATCCTCCTATTGTTTTTGTAAACCGTTGAACATCAGGATACATGTGTTTTGCTGTATTGAAAGTTCTTTGGTCAGGAATTTCCTATGCATCAGATAGTATTTCAAGCATTGTCATGAGGAAGTTTAATCTGAAGGTGCTAAAACATTAGACTGTCTGATGAACTAACAGTGCCACATTTTGCCATTATCATATTTCTCAATGGCTGCACTTTTTTATGAAAAAGGGATTTTCTTGGACATCTCTGCTACATGTGTACACAGCATTACTGGAACTGAAACCAAAATATACCGAAAATTTGAAGTTTGTGCACAAACCAGAAGAAATTAATAATCACCAATTACTCAAGCTTCATGCAAGTTTGATCAACATCTCTTGGTTGAGGAAAATTACAGAACTTTAAATATAAAATCATTGTTGTAGGTTGATTTTCCTACAAAATTGCCAAACTACAACTTTTTCTTGAATATTGTAGTTACTGCAAGAAGTTAATGTGTGACATTTCAGCATTCAATGGACTTTTTTGCACAGACATCACAGGAATTTGAAATGCCTCTAGGTAAACACTTTAATGTTTGCAAGCAAAATATAATTTTTGACTTCATGATTCAATACAGAAAATGTATTTTTAGCATAAGATATTTTGTGTACATGAATGCATAGATTTAAAATATACTGAGGGGAATTCCAATGTTCTCAGTGAGGTAATAACTGTAATAACCACTACTCTCCAAAACAGAAATGTCATGGCCCATCATTTCTTATTCACATACATTGCCCGATCATAATACCTCAGGAGAACTAATACTACCTTCCAAATCCTGCTCTTTTAGCTAAATTGCTAAAAGTTATTTGCCCACCTAGGTGGCAGTTAGGTAGAATGACCTCCCCTGGATACAGGGCTTGGTACCAGATCCCATGAATACTGAAGCTACTACTTAATATATGCTGGTGCTGAGTAACATGCTCTCTGCAGGCAGAGAGGCCTTGCAATCCACATACAAGTATTTTGGAAGTTTTCTACAGTAAAGCAAGTTGAGTCAGCAATCTCTTCCAAAGGAAGTATACACCATCAGTAAATTTCCAACTTTTCTTCTCATTCTATCTTCAACTATAAATGTTTCAGGCTTTTCAGTGTCATCAGCTTGCCATGCTGACACTCTTAAGTGTCCTGGGTACATACCTGCATGGGTTGCGAGTGCATCCTCTCACATTGCTATAGATATATTTAAATATGTGCAAGTCTGGTGTGTGATATAGAAAACCTGTATAATATTGCAGTATGATTTCCAGTACAGTTGGATACATACAGGTAAGTTTTCTATATTAATCTGATCTTAGCATCCACTTCATAGTTACATAAGTGACACTTTACTGATTTTACTTGTATAGTTCATCATTTTTGCCTTTCCTACAGGTATCATTGTCTTACAGTTGACATTATAACATCCACTTCATAGATATCAATAATGATACTTCAGTGCATTTTTATTTGCATGTATTGTGTGTACTATAGAAATCACAGTTATTTTGCTGTAAAGTTTCCGCCATGGTTCAGTACATACTGGTAAATTTTCTATACAGTGTTTAGTCATAGTGTCCACTTCATTGTTACTGTAATGGAAGCTTTGGTTATTTTACTTGTATTGGCAGCCATTTGGCTTTGCACCAGATGTATTCTTAAAAATAGTATAATAATGTACAGTTATGAGCTTTTACTGTGTTCAGTACATTGAAATGTGATATTGGCCATGCAAAACAGAGGTCAAAATCTGTATTTCATAGCTCTTTTTATTAAATAATAAAGAATTCTTTGATTGTTTTATTCACTTTTGTACCATGACCTGTAAATATTCCCTGATAAGTTGTTTAGTGGAACCAGAGTCAGTGTGAATTACTGTTGAGCACATGTGACCTATTCAGCTGATCAGAATTCATAATAATTTTAAAAAAGTGATAATATTAATAATGCCAAAGATTTATTAATCAATAAGAGTAAATAAACCTTTTAATTTAAATGTCCCAGCATTTTGACTTCTTGTGGCCAAAGTTGTGATTATAGTACGTGACCATTTCATCCGAACTTTTTGTAACACCCAAAAACATTGATGTGAGAGAATTTGGTCCCTAATGGACGCAGGAAATCAGTTTGGAGCATAAGGGATGAATGGGTCACTCATGGTAGTCCATTGATTTAAACAAGATGTGTGTTAAATTTTCATGAAAGTTGGATGAAAAATGTTGAAGTTGTAAAGAGTTAAATTTGTAATTGGCATATAGAAGGTCCTATATGCCTTACTTTAAATTTGTATGTGTTATATAGGAAAGTCTATTTAACCTAATTGGTTGGACAACTTCATGAACAGCCACAAAATAATGTCAGAATTCACATCTAGCTGGTGATCATGATAGGTTAGTGGCTAAGTGGTATCTCAGTTATGTGATATTTGATAGATGCCCCCATGGCCAGTGTCAAATAGAAAACCTATAAGTCTTCATATTGTATGACCATCATATTAACATTTAATTAATTTTAAGTACTATTGTCAAGATGTACAGAGTAATGACTATCATATGATTCACATATTCTTTGATTACATGTACTGGACATTGTATCATAACATTGTCAAATTGTGTTATTTCTCTGACTGTCATTGTTCTTTTTCTTGCTTTGCTTTGATTCATTCATTGCACACGTACATTCACAGTTAGAGGCCATAAATATGTTCTCTCTATAAAGTTAGACCTACTCTAAATAGCCACCTCATAAGTCAGCCATCATAAGACACATTATTCAAGACACAAGACAATTCATTCCATGTAAGATAACCTCCATGTGACACCTCCTAATGTACTACAGCCAGTTTTAACCAATTTCAGAGGTGGCTCTCTTGTACAGGTTTCACTGTAATAATACACACTTTTTGAAAAAGCTGGAAAATTATGAATTTTGTTAAATTTTACTGAAGATGTATCAGAATAATTATTGTATGAAAAACCTATCCATCAGTGAATGTCAGGGAAAATGTATTAGCAATTTTACATATTACCAAACTTTCTCTAAGTGTGTCAAATTGTACTTGACTTCTGACTGATATCTTATGGGAATTCAATTTGTATGCCTATACCTCTTCTGAGACATAATTGTTATGTAGAAATCCTTATGCCTTGCTGACCATCCAGATATCTGCATGTGTCCGGCACAGTGTTCATTTAGTGCAGCTAGTACCACAGTTCTTAATGCATTGCTATGAAACTTTGTAAATATTATGGTCATCATGTGATGATGCACGTATTGACATGTGATGATGCACATTTATTCAGGCACTTTTTGTAAGAGTTATTGCCGTTTTTGACTTGCACCTGAATGCAGTGTATGGCAAAATCATGTGAACTAGTCACAGTTTTCAGTGGATTACCATGAAACTTAATAAATGGTATGGTCATCATCTTAATATGTGCATTTCGAAAATAACTTTGCTGCCACAATTATTGTTTGAGCTATTGCCCTTCTTGTCGTGTACAGTGTGATAAAATCTAATGATTGCTACTATTCTCTTTATATTTTTTTATGGATCACTTTGAAACTTTCTATATATTATAGTTATTATGTGAAGATGCATATCTCAACAAATCACTGCTTCTACAGTTATTTCAGAGCTGATGCCATTTTCCCTTACATCTGATTGTAGTTGACAGTCTTGTAAATTCAACAAGTTTCAAAGATTAAATTTAATTGAAATGAAACCAGGGAAATGTTGTGGTCAGCATCTGAAGATGTGCATTTCAACAAATCACTGTGGTTTTTATGATTCTTGTTAGAGTTGTTGCTCATCATTTACTTGAAAGCCAGATGTAGTGTGTGACAGAAACTTGTGAATGCAACTAGTCTCAAAGTTGTCATAGATTACTATGAAACTTTGTACATGTTATGGGCTGAGGAAGCCATGTTTCTGATTTTGTTTTGATCACACTTGAGATACTGGCTTATATCATCAAGATCTCAGATTGTTTTGATAATGAGCAAGATCCAGTCATATTAATGATGCATATGATTAGGTGAGCTCATTAACACTTTGGAGGCCATATTTGTGATCTGATTTTGATCAAACTTTGAATGTATGCTCTTATCATCAGGATCTTAGACTGCTTCAATAATGAGCATGATCCATGCATAGAAATGAGATGATCAGGCATCAGAGTGACTTGGCTTCTTGTCGCTCTTAATAAATAAGTATTGTTCACTACAGACTAATTGCATATTTTACTTCTTTTAGTTCTAATGATACGTATTTAGAAAATTGCCATCATTAATAACTCTGTTGCCAATATGTGTATCTCTTTTTTTCAGATCGACGAATTTCCTGCAAAGACCTGGGTAAGGGAGACTGTGAAGGTTGGCTGCTTAAGCACCGAGATAAGGGAGGGGGTCGTCTGTCCAAAAAATGGAAAAAGAGATGGTTTGTCCTAAAAAACTATGACCTGTTCTACTATAAGCAACAGGAGGTAACTCAACAGGAAGCTTTATTTTCTGAACACCATCACACAACCACTTGAATTTTTAGTTGATCTAGCCTGAAGACTGTGAGCTTATGACCTGGCACTGTGTCTATCATGTGTCTTATGTTGTATGTTGTCTGTGGTGCATACATCAACATTTGTGATTTTAAACTTCTTTTAAAAATAACTGGACCACTTTTGAACAATTTGGCACAGGTTATCATGGCAAGAAGAGCTTTTAAATTTGTACAAATGACAGTGATCAGCCATTAAATATGGCTGCCATTACTAAAGAGAGTAAAAATCCATTAAATGCATTCTTCTCAAAAGCTGAAAAAAATCTGATTAAATTTCTCAAAAAGCATCTGGAAGGAAGATCTTTGAAGTTTGCACAAAAAATTATAATCCACCTTCAAATACAACCACTGACAATAAAAATAGAAATGTGGCTTTTACAAAAAGTAGAAAAATCATTCAACGACTTCCTCTCCAAAACTATCGAATATAATTTTACCAAACTTGAATGGAAGAATCCTTGAAGGAAGGCCTCATCAAGGTTTTACAAATGATGCTGATCAGCAGTCTGATAATGGCTGCTATTGCTAGAAATTGGAAAACCTTTAAATGACTTTGCAAAGCTTACCAGAATTTGACCAAATTTGACAGAAAGCATTGTGGTTAGAAAGCTTTCAGGTTTGACAAATGATTCTGATTTACAATAAAATACAGTCACCATTTCTAAAAATAGCAAAATAATGTATGGCGAGTTAGCATATTAAAGAAAGGGAAGTAACATATGATGAGAATTATTGGGAAACAGGTTTGGTGATGCACTGAATTCTCTCCCTTGCAGAACATTTGACACCAGATTAAATACATAATATTAGAATGCCGGATTTATAAATTTCATTAAAACTAGTAATTTTAATTAGTAAAATAATATACCTTAGGGATTAAAATAAATAACTTGTAGTTTGAAGAAGAAGAAAATGAAAACTAAGCATATATTAGCAGGACAGTTGGCAGCATTATCAAGTAAAAGAAATAACTTTAGTGTTAAATTAACTTGAAAAACAATGAAATACATGCAGTCTTGGGAACAAATTTACTGTAATATGTCCTTTGGCTATCATTTGGATCAACTTGCTGTGTGGTACCTTTTAGGTAAAATATCTTAAAAGTAGGCTGTACCCAACGAAAGCAGGCATTGTTTGTACCTTTTTGATGCTCACCAATAACAATTAGCAGAACATCTGAATCATATTGCCTATCAGAAATTAGCCAAAGCAACGAAATGCCTAAGAACAGTATTATCTTATTAAAATGTCTGAAATATTTGTTGTTTTTATATTATTACATGATGAAAGTATATAAGTTACCATATGGCATTTCATGTATTAAACAACATTAATCACATCTTATTGTAAATGTATATTTTGTATTGTTTTCTTTTAATAAAAGAAAAACAGTTGCCGAGTACACTTGTCTGTTGAAGCACTTCCAAATTTAATCACTGTAATTTATCCAGATATCCAAATATTCCAATTTTCCTGACTTCAGTGTTATACATTTTCTTTCCATAAATGAAAGAATTTAAGAAAACAAGATGGATTGAATGAGTTCCAGATTTTCTTAATTTGGTAACCAAATTGCTTCTTTCAAAAGTATTTTAACATCATGCTGATTAAAACATTTACTATTTCAACAAATATTTGTTGGCACATAATGGACAAAGACTAGAAAGTAATGGCAACCTTTGTGTGCTGTTCACTAATTATGATTGATTTAGTAATGGCTACCTTTGTGTGCTGTTCACTAATTATGATTGATTTAGTGATGTGATGTGATGTGATTTGGATTTTTAATGTAGCTTTAACACTTTTACAGTCATATCGCTACGATGTCTGCAGTGTGGCAGTTTATAGTGATGTCTAGCACTGGGGCATCATGCCGCAGACATGTAGCATGATGTCCCACCCAGTCACATTATCCTGACACCAGGCTGACCAGTCCGAACACTAACCTCTTAATGCTGAGCGCCAAGTGATTGATTTAGTAATGGCTACCTTTGTGTGCTGTTCACTAATTATGATTGATTTAGTAATGGCTACCTTTGTGTACTGTTCTGTAATTATTTTTGATTTAGTAATGGCTACCTTTGTGTGCTGTTCACTAGTTATGGTTGATTGAGATGTACTGTTATATCAGTTATATAGAGAGTGCATATCTGTCATGTAACACCATAGTTGAGTAGTACTGACAAGGTCCTTTCTCAAAGGAATACAGTTAGGTAATAATCTGTGGTTCACCTTGATTAAATGGCATGTGATAAAAAGGAGTAGAAAGGAAGTTTTATTCAGCCCAGTTATTTTTAGCTTGATGATGGAAATATGGATATTCTGTTTTTGGCTTAAAAGACAATAAGGTAACTAACGACTTGAAACTTTTCCTTCCATTCCACAGTTTCAATACATGTATAAGTTTGTTTTCTAAAGCTTATGTCAGTTATTCAAGTGAGTGGTATCAGACCCACTTGGAAAATAAATCTGTATTGTTTCTTGCTTGGGTTAGCAGGATGTTAAACATATATTCACCTCTTCCATCAGCAATGACAGCAGTGACAATTATCAGTATCAGTGCTTTTTCATGTGGGTTTATGTTCATGGAAGTTATTAAGTAGACTTCATAGGTAATTTGTAGGTGATGTAGTTATTAAATAGACTTCATTGGTCTATTTGTAGGTGATGGAGATATTAAATAGACTTCATTGGTCTATTTGTAGGTGATGGAGATATTAAATAGACTTCATTGGTCTATTTGTAGGTGATGGAGATATTAAATAGACTTCTATCAATTTGTAGGTGATATTATTATTAACTTCATCAGTCAGTTTTTAGGTGATGTAGTTATTAAATATACTTCATTGGTCTATTTGTAGGTGATGGAGATATTAAATAGACATCTTCTATCAATTTTTAGGTGATGTTATTATTAACTTCATCAGTCAGTTTTAGGTGATGTAGTTATTAAATAGACTTCATTGGTATTTGTAGGTGATGGAGATATTAAAAAGACTCCTATCAATTTGTAGGTGATGTTATTATTAACTTCATCAGTCATTAACTTCATCAGTCAGTTTTTAGGTGATGTAGTTATTAAATAGACTTCATTCATCTGTTAATTTGTAGTTGATATAGTGCCTCATGTATAACACATAACTTTAGAATATTGAAGCATATATTCGGCAATAATTCCAATGGTTATGAATGGACTGAAATCTCTGCAATCAAATTGGATATAAATGGTCATGTGATACTAACGAAATTTTTTTTATTCATTGGTAAATTCTGCAGACTACTTTTGGTTCCCAGTTACCAGTAAGCTTTATCTATACCAATGTCTCATGCCATAATAATAACAAGCCCCATCTACCAATCATTATGATTTCTGACCAAAATATGCAAACACCTGATTAAAATCACCCATGAGAAGTTGAAACAATATAATTGCACAGTCATTTGTGCATTCCAACACTCACCCCTTTTGCCAAAGAAAACATATGGCAGGCGTTACAATCCAGTCTTGAGAAATTATTGCATTTTGCTTTAACAATATGTCATCAGCTGTTATTCAAGGTCAGATTCATATGTTGAGCAAGGGATCTCACTAAAATGGACACGATTTTACTTTTGAAAGATCGCAATGTGTAGAAAGCAAGAATGATGAATGCTATAACAACACGTGCGCATGTGAACGTAATGTTAGAAAAAACAGAAATAGCCTGGTTTAAGTAGCATCAGCCAATTTTTTTTTTTAGATTAAAATAATGATAATAACAAGCTTCTTATATGACTGGCATGACCTGCTCTGACTCTCTACCCTATATTACTATATAAAGACTCAACGACTCTGTCTAGCAAAGATCGAGCCGTGTATTCAGTTGCAGTGAAGAGACTAATGAAAGAAAATTTCGAGCTACCTATAAGTGACTGTTTTGTTGATGACATCTGCTGATATGATGACAGAAGGAAGTAAATTGGAATTATAAGGATTATATGATCATGGTTGGGTATTTATTGATGTGTAAGTTTGACCTAATCACTCACAAATTTAGCATAAAATCCTTAGGACTTATTTACTTTGTGAGTGGTTCGGTAAAATTTACACATTGATGAATACCTAACCATGATTAATTAATCCTATATCATAAGAATGTTTTATCATTAATATGGAGGATAAACTCTAGTTCCACATTTTGTCTTAAATGAAACCAGACTTAATGTTGAGTTTAACGTCTGCTGTCCTTAACTCATGTTTTTCATATTCCATGGAATTAGTCATATAATTTTCATGTACATAACATTTTTTTAATTCTTCACTTTCTCTTGCATATTTGTTCCAGGATCAGAAAGCTGAGGGTGTTATCCATTTACCAGCATTTCAGGTTTCTCCTGTGAATGCTTCAGAACTCAGGACTAAGAAAGAGTAAGTCTAGGAAAGTTCAGCCGTAGCGTCCCTAAGTCTTGAAGAATCATTCAATATTATTGTTATCCATTATGTCAGGGTATAAAACTATATGTTTGAAAAGCTTGACAAACATCTTATGTAATAGGCATGTTTTTCAGTATTCATAAACAGCCTTTGTAATGGGCATGTTTTTCAATATTCATAAAAATCCTGTGTAATGGGCATGTTTTTGAATATTCATAAACATCATGTGTAATGGACATGTTTTTCAATATTCATAAACATCCTGTGTAATGGGCATGTTTTTCAATATTTATAAACATCCTGTGTAATGGACATGTTTTTCAATATTCATAAACAGCCTGCGTATTGGACATGTTTTTCAGTATTCCTAAACAGCCTTGTAATGGACATGTTTTTCAATATTGATAAACATCCTGGTAATGGGCATGTTTTCTGTATTCATAGTAGTTGGTTGCTTATGTCTTTTTGTGATAGAAGGATTTTAAAAGGGATCTTAAACTTACAATGTGAACACAAAATATTCATCACACAATCATGTGCTAGCTCTTTTTAAATACTGTAGTAAGTTTTTGAACTCTGCTTTTTTTCATCCGAGTTTGTTAATAACGTTCTATATAGGATGGACTAGCCAGTTTATCAGGTTCAAATGTACAGTTAAAATTTTGCATCATGCATTTTTCTGTGTTGTGCATTCAGTGTGTTCTTGCTAAGCAACTTTGATCTATAGCTACTCCAAGGTTTACCATTGCAAATCCACATACTTTTTGTTATATATCCCAACCCCCATCTTAGCATTGAGTCAGGGGTCATAACCAAATATTCCTTTCTCTGGGACCCCAGAAGAGGCGCACAATAATTATACCCCATTTGCAGATGCTTAATAAATGGGCAACTTGTGTGCAAAGTTTTGTGGACTCATAACCAGCAGTTTAGGAAGAGTTAGAGTTACGTACAGACAGACAGACAGAAAGTATTACAGTATCCAACTCAAAAGCATGATGAAAATGGGCACATTTAATAATGACTGATTACTTGAAGAGAGAGAGAGAGAGTGGGGGGAGGGAGAAATGATTTCTTTATTAGATGCAGCCGCTAACACTTCAATGCTACCTGTTTAGTATTTGTAATTGTAGGCATATGACAAAGGGAATTTTCATGCTTTCAATTGGTATTTATATTAATATGACATAGGGAATTTGCCATTTATAGATTAACACACACACACACACACACACACACACACACACACACACACACACACACACACACACACACACACACACACTTATTTCATTTACTATAGGACTGTAGTAAGCTTTGCCACAATTCTTGTCACAGTCTATTGCCTTTACATCCATGAAATGAGATATAAATTCAGTCTGAGATGTGTAACTCCAACTACTCTAAATATAGCCAATTTTATGCCATGGCGTGTTAACTTTTTTACCTGGATGCATTTCCGTCTGTCCTACTTCGTCAACAAACGTAAACCATCTAACTCAGATAGAATCCTGTGATAAGCAGTTTATAAATGGAAAACCCTCCATAGATCATCCTTTATTTAGAACTCCTTTATTATAATTCTACAAATGGTAGCCATACTACCTTATAGTGAGACTGCCTTATAAGGAAGTATATGATACAGTGTTCCCTCATTATAATGCTGTCAGTGGAAGTCTTAAGACGAACAAAAATGATTTCAGCAAAAACACTTGAGTTAGTGTTTTGATTCTTTTAATGGTCTTGTTGAATTACTATTGTGTTGTTCAAGATGTTTCAAGTGAACGTTTAATGAATAATGATTCAGCTGTTCCTTGCTCACGCTTACACTAGTGTAATGAAACACAGGTTAAATATATTAAGTGGCACCTATGAACAACATCTAAAGTGTAAGCAGTAAATCAAGACATGCTTCAGATGCTGATGAATATAAACACTGTTGATCCACTGAGTAAGAAGGACATTGTTAGAGCAATTAGACAACGGCTGAAATAAGAACCCGGAGGAAAATATTGCGTTAAATGAAACTTCTGAACTCCAAATAAACATACAAGTCAAATTAATAGATTTTGTTTTTATTTTTCTGTACCAATTGCAACATTGTGTAACAAATAATATTAAAATGGGGCAAATTTTGGGCATATGGAAATTGGAGTATGGGCTTGTGGAATTTGTGTCAGGGCATGTAATTTTTAAAGTGACGAGCCCTGGGCTTGTGGAATTTGTGTCAGGGCATGTAGTTTTTTAAAGTGACCAGCCCTGGGCTTGTGGAATTTGTGTCAGGGCATGTAATTTTTTAAAGTGACCAGCCCTGGGCTTGCTTCTAAAAAAAAACTTTTTTTGAGTACTGCTATACCTCTAATTTTACCACTACAAAATGGACTGGGTTCCATGACCATAACCCATTTACAAAAAGTGCTGTGTTGTAATGAGGTGCATTACAATTAGGGAGTTTTATTGTATAATATGTTCTTGTATCTATTAAAGATACTTTTTCTTTAGGCATTTTTGTATTCTATTTTAATTCTTTCCTTATTCTTCATTTTCATCCTCAAATTTTGTTCCTTTTTTCTGGCACTGCACAGTGGAGATTAGTAAGTATATATTACCTCTGTTTAATGTTCAACAGTTTTGTTCTTTTTTTATATCTGTTTATTTTCATGTTATTTCAATCATGAAAGAAGTTAGTATGACTATGACCCAGTCTGGCAATGTTTCTAGAATGGTGTCTCACTGTACAACACACCCTTAGATGGTGTACTACCAAACTTCTTGGTACTTCAGTGTATGACAGGTAGTGAGTGAAAAATGACCTGTATGCATGATTTCCTGTACATATTAGGTAAAGGATATTTCAGATGTAGAACAAATGGAGACAAATTGACCTAACTATGTTAGATCATGTATATTCACTTCATATTGTAGATGATTAATGAATCCTGTGGAGCAGAAGAAATATTGTTAAACTTTCATAATGGTCACATAATGTTCTCCAAAATCAGTGCTTTACAACATTATTTGTGAAGCATTTTGTATGCAACAATATCATCCAGACAATTCACAAATATCTTGAAATTATCTGTTATTGCTCTTGTTGTTTTTGTGGGCTTAAGGCCATTTTCCATTACATGATAGGTTATACATGGCAGAGAGAATATATACGGTAGAGGAAGAACCCTGGAATACCCTGGGGAGAACCAGCATACCATAGGAAGCTACTGGGAAGCTTTCTCACTTAACCACATAGGATCTGTTATTGTACAAATAGCCTGGTGTCATTTCCTCTGCATTAAGAAGTATGACTTGCATTTGAGTATATGACCAAATTCACCTGTTGTGAGAGTCATACATTTTCTAGTGACTACTGGTACTATCATTGGGAGGTATATGACTGGTAGAGGTTGAGGCATACAAATAGTAGAAGATGGCAGAGTAATCCTTTTATTGACTTGGGGCTCAAACTTTATGAAAACCTTCAGATGAGCACAAACTTGAAGTTATTACAGCACACTTGCCATTCAGGACATTAATTTTTAAAGGACATTAGATATATTAGATGTTTTATTACCTGCTTAAGACGTTGTTCATTGTTGGTGATAGCTAAGATCTATCAGTAAGCGATTTTAGGTCATGACTGCAAACTGACCTAATTATAACTGTCAGTTAGCTTCCTGTTTCCTGAAATTCATTATTAACAAAAATGCATGAAATTATGTGAACATTCTTGATTGGTTCTTGTGCATTCATAGCAAGTTGTTCATGGTGGTCCTAGTCATTTTAAGTTCATAAACTCTGATTATGCAGTACCATTAAAAAACATAAAATTTTGGAATTAGTAAAAAAGTTTATTGTTTGAATGAAAAGTAATGAAATAAAGAAAAACTTTGATATTTTTCTCTCCATCAGTTCACGTATTTCATTGTTTCAAGAAGATCCACATAATAGAACATTGCTGTATTATTGGGAAGTTATGGAAATAATAACTTGGGTATCATCAAGAAAAAAAATTACAATGCTAATGTTTTGCTGGTTATAACAAATTATTAGTCCCAGTTGGTAACTACTGAATGTAAATGATAATTACAAGATTATTACCTATAAATTAAAAATTAATTACTATGTAATTTTTTATTGTTTAAAAAATTACTAAGAAATTTTTCTAGCAGTATGATTTCACTTATTAAAAAAATACTCTACTGATCCCAGTCAGAAATTACCTGCTGTGGTTGACAATTACTAGATAATAATTACTATATTTACAAAATAATAAATTTACATGTTTCCAGAAAACAAAACGACTCAGAATTATGCATTACTTCTGATAATTTAAAATTTCACTATTTTTAAAGTATTTAATTCTTGAAGGGAAATGAATTCCTACTTATGTGTATGTAACTTTTTTTCTCATACAGACAAAGCAGGAACCTGTAATTGTGAATTTTCAATGATTTTGTTTAAACATTGTTGAATTTTTATTATCACTGAATCATTGTATGAAATTTGTCCTGTTTGTTCATTCCCATGTTTTGAACTGTGTCCTATACTTCTAAACTTGAGATCCAGTTTTGTTTTTGTTTTTTAAATTCCATAAGCAGATGATTCCAATAAAATTAAGATTTCTAAAATTGCGTTTGGATCGGTATGCCAAATTCAAACTTTTATCCAGCTGAATTAAGAAATGTGTACAATAAAATTATGAAGTCTTCAGATGTTATCTGGCATTTATGCAGCATATGTAAATTTCAATGCAACATTAAACTGTAATGTCTGTATGCATGGAGATTGCCTCTCTCAAAACATGCAGCTTAAAAAATTTGTTGTGATAGAAAGAAAAATATTTAACATTTAAATTTGTTCCTATCTCAAAATAATTTTGAAAAATATAGAAAATGCAGGTACATGCCTATATTCTGAACCAAATGTCCTCATTGTTCTTTGAAAATTTTCAGTTGATAATAAAAGAATCTGATTTACATGAATATTACTTTCATCTTCACATATGTTACAAATGTCACCATTAGATATTATCATTATTATTATTATTATTATTGTTGTTGTCATTGTGGTTGGTTTTTACTTTTGCCATTATTATTATTAATTTTTTTGTCTGTTTGGTCATTTTATTTTTAGTTTAATGTTTTGTCAGCTTGCCTCTATTAATCAGAAGAGAGTTATTGCACTACCCATGTCATTGGCATCGGCATTGGCATCTACAGAGATGAAGGCATATTCATATATACAGCTTCTCTGCTTCTCTTGCTAAGTCCTAGACAACAGTCTAAAGTTGGTTTCATAGGATCCACTGCTCAGGATGTGACTGACTTTGTACACTTAAAGTAGGTTTCACAGGACAAACAGATGGGGATGGTGCTAACTTTATATACTTGAAGTGGGTTTCATAGGACCCACCGATGAGGATGGGCTAACTTTGTACACTTGAATTGGATTTCATAGCAGCCACTGCTGAGGATGGAGCTAACTTTGTATGCTTGATGTGGGTTTCATACCACCCACTGATGGGGATGGGACTAACTTTGTACACTTGATGTGGGTTTCATAGGACCCACTGCTGGGGATGGGGCTAACTTTGTACACTTGAAGTGGGTTTCATAGGACCCACTAATGGGGATGGGACTAACTTTGTACACTTAAAGTGGGTTTCATAGGACCCACTGATGGGGATGGGGCTAACTTTGTACACTTTATGTGGGTATCATAACACCCACTGATGGTGATGGGACTAAATTTGTACACATGAAGTGGGTTTCATAGTACCCACTGATGGGAATAAGGCTACCCTTTGTACACTTGAAGTGGGTTTCATAACACCCACTGATGGTGATGGGACTAAATTTGTACATTGGAAGTGGGTTTCATAGGACCCACTGATGGGGATAAGGTTAACCTTGTACACTTAAAGTAGATATCGTAACAACCACTGCTAGGGATGGGGCTAATTTTGTACACTTAAAGTGAATTTAATAGCAGCCACTGCTGGGGATGAGACTAACTTTGCACACTTAAAGTGGGTTTCATATGACAAACAGATGGGGATGGTGCTAACTTTGTATACTTGAAGTGGGTTTCATAGGACCCACTGATGAGGATGGGCTAACTTTGTACACTTGAATTGGATTTCATAGCAGCCACTGCTGGGGATGGAGCTAACTTTGTATGCTTGATGTGGGTTTCATACCACCCACTGATGGGGATGGGACTAACTTTGTACACTTGATGTGGGTTTCATAGGACCCACTGCTGGGGATGGGACTAACTTTGTACACTTAAAGTGGGTTTCATAGGACCCACTGATGGGGATGGGGCTAAGTTTGTACGCTTTATGTGGGTATCATAACACCCACTGATGGTGATTGGACTAAATTTGTACACATGAAGTGGGTTTCATAGTACCCACTGATAGGGATAAGGCTAACTTTGTACACTTAAAGTAGATATCATAACACCCACTGCTGAGGACAGGGCTAACTTTGTACACTTGAAGTGGGTTTCATAACACCCACTGATGGTGATGGGACTAAATTTGTACATTGGAAGTGGGTTTCATAGGACCCACTGACAGGGATAAGGCTAACTTTGTACACTTAAAGTAGATATCATAATACCCACTGCTGGGGATGGGGCTAAATTTGTACACTTGAAATAGGTTTCATAACACCCAGAGATGGTGATGAGACTAACTTTGTACACGTGAAATGGGTTTCATAGGCCCCGTTGATGGGGATATGGCTAACTTTGTACACTTGACGTGGGTTTCATAGGACCCACTGATGGGGATGGGGCTAACTTTGTACACTTGAAGTGGGTTTCATAACACCCACTGATGGTGATGGGACTAAATTTGTACATTGGAAGTGGGTTTCGTAGGACCCACTGACAGGAATAAGGCTAACTTTGTACACTTAAAGTAGATATCATAATACCCACTGCTGGGGATGGGGCTAAATTTGTACACTTGAAATAGGTTTCATAACACCCACAGATGGTGATGAGACTAACTTTGTACACTTGAAATGGGTTTCATAGGACCCATTGATGGGGATATGGCTAACTTTGTACACTTGACGTGGGTTTCATAGGACCCACTGCTGGGGATGGGGCTAACTTTGTACACTTGGAGTGGGTTTCGTAACACCCACTGATGGTGATGGGACTAAATTTGTGCACTGGAAGTGGGTTTCATAGCACCCACTGACAAGGATAAGGCTAACTTTGTACACTTAAAGTAGATATCATAACAGTCACTGCTGGGGATGGGGGGAAATTTGTACATTTTAAATGGGTTTCATAACACCCAATCATGGTGATGGGACTAAATTTGTACACTGGAAGTGGGTTTGATAGGACCCACTGATGGCGATGGGGCTAACTTTGTACACTTTATGTGGGTATCATAACACCCACTGATGGTGATGGGACTAAATTTGTACACATGAAGTGGGTTTCATAGTACCCACTGATGGGAATAAGGCTACCCTTTGTACACTTGAAGTGGGTTTCATAACACCCACTGATGGTGATGGGACTAAATTTGTACATTGGAAGTGGGTTTCATAGGACCCACTGATGGGGATAAGATTTAACCTTGTACACTTAAAGTAGATATCATAACACCCACTGCTAGGGATGGGGCTAAATTTGTACACTTGATGGGGATGTGACTAATTTTGTACACTTAAAGTGAGTTTAATAGCAGCCACTGCTGGGGATGGGACTAACTTTGCACACTTAAAGTGGGTTTCATATGACAAACAGATGGGGATGGTGCTAACTTTGTACACTTGAAGTGGGTTTCATAGGACCCACTGATGAGGATGGGCTAACTTTCTACACATCAATTGGATTTCATAGCAGCCACTGCTGAGGATGGGGCTAACTTTGTATGCTTGAAATGGGTTTCATAGCACCTGCTGATGGTGATGGAACTAACTTTGTACACTTAAAGTGAGTTTCATAGCAGCCACTGCTGGGGATGGGGCTAACTTTGTATGCTTGAAGTGAGTTTCATTGGACTCACTGATGGGGATGGGACTAACTTTGTACACTTAAAGTGGGTTTCATCAGACCCACTAATGGGGATGAGACTAACTTTGTACACTTGAAGTGGGTTTCATAGGACCCACTGATGTGGATGGGGCTAACTTTGTACACTTTATGTGGGTATCATAACACCCACTGATGGTGATGGGACTAAATTTGTACACATGAAGTGGGTTTCATAGTACCCATTGATGGGAATAAGGCTACCCTTTGTACACTTGAAGTGGGTTTCATAACACCTACTGATGTTGATGGGACTAAATTTGTACATTGGTAGTGGGTTTCATAGGACCCACTGATGGGGATAAGGTTAACCTTGTACACTTAAAGTAGATATCGTAACACCCACTGCTAGGGATGGGGCTAAATTTGTATACTTGATGGGGATGTGACTAATTTTCTACACTTAAAGTGAGTTTAATAGCAGCCACTGCTGGGGATGGGACTAACTTTGCACACTTAAAGTGGGTTTCATATGACAAACAGATGGGGATGGTGCTAACTTTGTATACTTGAAGTGGGTTTCATAGGACCCACCGATGAGGATGGGCTAACTTTGTACACTTGAATTGGATTTCATAGCAGCCACTGCTGAGGATGGGGCTAACTTTGTATGCTTGAAATGGGTTTCATAGCACCTGCTGATGGTGATGGAACTAACTTTGTACACTTAAAGTGAGTTTCATAGCAGCCACTGCTGGGGATGGGGCTAACTTTGTATGCTTGAAGTGAGTTTCATTGGACCCACTAATGGGGATGGGACTAACTTTGTACACTTAAAGTGGGTTTCATAGGACCCACTGATGGGGATGGGGCTAACTTTGTACACTTTATGTGGGTATCATAACACCCACTAATGGTGATTGGACTAAATTTGTACACATGAAGTGGGTTTCATAGTACCCACTGATAGGGATAAGGCTAACTTTGTACACTTAAAGTAGATATCGTAACACCCACTGCTGAGGACGGGGCTAACATTGTACACTTGAAGTGGGTTTCATAACACCCACTGATGGTGATGGGACTAAATTTGTACATTGGAAGTGGGTTTCATAGGACCCACTGACAGGGATAAGGCTAACTTTGTACACTTAAAGTAGATATCATAATACCCACTGCTGGGGATGGGGCTAAATTTGTACACTTGAAATAGGTTTCATAACACCCACAGATGGTGATGAGACTAACTTTGTACACTTGAAATTGGTTTCATAGGACCCATTGATGGGGATATGGCTAACTTTGTACACTTGACGTGGGTTTCATAGGACCCACTGATGGGGATGGGGCTAACTTTGTACACTTGAAGTGGGTTTCATAACACCCACTGATGGTGATGGGACTAAATTTGTGCACTGGAAGTGGGTTTCATAGCACCCACTGACAAGGATAAGGCTAACTTTGTACACTTAAAGTAGATATCATAACAGTCACTGCTGGGGATGGGGGGAAATTTGTACACTTTAAATGGGTTTCATAACACCCAGTCATGGTGATGGGACTAAATTTGTACACTAGAAGTGGGTTTCATAGGACCCACTGATGGGGATGGGGCTAACATTGTACTCATGAAGTGGGTTTCATAGTACCCACTGACAGTGATGGAGCTAACTTTGTACACTTCAAATGGGTTTCATAGGACCCATTGATGAGGATGGGGCTTACTTTGTACACTTGACATGGGTTTCATAACACCCACGGCTGGGGATGGGGCTAACTTTGTACATACATGCACTTTAGTTTGCAAGTCAAGTTTTGCATTTGAATCTATGTGTGTATATACATACATACATATATATATATATATATATATATATATATATATATATATACATACACACACACACACACACACATACATACATACATACATACATACATACCCTTAATTCATACAGTTAGAAAAGGGGATCCATTTTGATAAGTTCTACAGCCTCATCACAAAAATAGGTCACTGTGACCCATATGTCTTCAATGACTTGGGCTTGAATTTGCATTTTAAGTTTATTTTGCAAGCTCTTTTAAGCTTGACTAAAAGTAGATGATAATATTCATCTCTATTTGTACCACACCCTTACAAAAAAAGGTTACTGTGACATATATTTCCCATTTTCTGGCTTAAGTTATGGATTTGCACTTTGAACATGAGCAAATAGTGTTCTTGCAACTTGTATACATACAGTTATATGTAGAATCTTGAACCTAAGTGATGAGGTACATTTAAATAATTGTTACAATTTTCATCACAAAATTAGGTCACTGTGACCCATAATTCATGCTTGCTTTGATTCAATCTCAGACACTGTTCATGCTAGAATCATTGAACTAGATTATTGTATGTATCTTGGTACTGCACTCTTGCAACAAAATAAGATTACTGTCACCTTCATTTCACATTTACTGGCCTGGTTCAGAGTTCTGCATTCAGCTCAGGACCACATAGATTTTAGATTTAATGATGATACACCAAAAGAGCTTAAGTGATGGTCTGTTGCCCATTAATGTTCACCATCTGTCATCTATCTACCCATTAACACAAATTTGTAATCATCACTCCTCTTAAAGTACTTGGTAGATGGCCATGAAACTTGTTATTTGTATCCATATTTAGATCACCTGCTTCCATTTTCAGGTCATTAACAGCAATTTATCAACTTTTATCCATTTTTTAAAATTTCTGGACATTAACCTTTTTTTTAAAACTCAAATCATTGTTACGACAAATAGGGAAAAACCACTTAAGGTGAACAAATGAAATTGGGCTGGTATATTTGTATTCATGTGTAGATGACCTGACTAGGGAAAACCACTTAAGGCAGACAAATGAAATTTGGTAGGAATATTAAATTTCAGGTTTAGATGACCTGATTAAGGAGTTTCGGGCCTGTACAGCAATGTTTCCACCTTTTTCAACACAATTTTTTATTATTTGAAAGCTTTGTTAGGACTGTTAAAAAGAAATCACTTGACATAGACAATCAGATACTTTGGTGTATTTGTATTTATATGCGATGATCTGATTTGATTTTTGAGCCATTATTATATTTTTTTTACACATTTGCTGTTTTTGATCATAGAATTTTGTTTATGAAAACATTGCTTGCATGATTAAGTAAAAATTTACTTGATACAGACAGATGAAATTTGGTAGCTATGTTTGTTGTATTGTTAACCTCTTTAGGTTTTCATTATGTCATGTCAGTTTTTAAAAATAATTTCCTACCTGTTTGAAATTTTTGCTTGTTGTTGTCTAGTTTTTCCATCTTTGACCACTAAATATATTTCTAGCTTGGATTATAAAGAGTTTCACACTAGTTAGTATAATATGCCTACATAGTTTTGGGTGTTACATTTGGTTTGCACTGAGATCCCTTTCTTTCTCTTGTATCTTTCAGTGCATTTAAGATACACAATGCAGGAACAACTTTCTATCTTGCCTCAGACAGACCGCAGGACAGGAGCAAGTAAGTTGCAGGCTGTTGCTGATAAAAACACAAAAAAACTCACAAGCATATTTTAATCACTGAGTGCACTTTAATTTATATAAAGAAGGAAAAGAGCACAACATAGCACACATTTGCAATGGCTTTCCATGGGAAGTTAATCCTAGAAAATCCTATAAATTGCAGAAAATATTATGGCTTAATTAACTGGGCCTGGAAGAAGCATGGAATTTATTAATTCTGGGATATCCTGCAAAGATCATTGAATTTGATATTTGTGGCAGATGTCAGACTATATTTTGTGTAATTATTTTGCACAATAAGGTATGTAGCTGAGTTTTCTCCCCTGAATTGAGTCGGTTGTGCCAGCAGATAACCTGATCCAACAAAGAAACTGAGAGATAATCTTGTGTCATAGTTTTAAATTATGCTTTCCTTGATAACAAAGTCCTTGTACTAACAGCTGCTATGACAACTAGGGATAAAATATGTTTAAACACAACCTGCTATAACACATAGGGATAAAATATGTTTAACCACAACTGCTATAACACAATGGGATAAAATATGTTTAAACACAAACTGCTATAACACCTAGGGACAAATTATGTCTAAACACAGAGATGAGAATTTTCAAGTTAATGCAGTAATATCTTCCTCTGTTTAAATTTAATCGCAACAAAGTCATACCAACAACCTTACTAGACAGTCTCTTGCATATTTTTTTCGGATATTGTCCAGGTCTTTACTTGTAACTCAGTAATCATTCATTTATTTTGTGTGATAATATTTCAGTAAGCAAAAAATATTTTTCTACATTGATAATCCACTATCTAAATAACAATTACTTAATTTATTTTTAAACTACCATAGGATTTTAGACATTAGCAGTATATTTGGTCAGGGTACCAGGTGAGGGTATTGTTATCAAGATATTAGCTCACCTGGCTGTCAAGCCAGTTAACTTTTGGTATGTTCTTTGTCTACTGTGGATCATTCATATTGAATCATGTTTTGTGCTTGTCTGTTCTTAATTGATATCTACAATTTCTTTTCAGATACCACATGAAAAATTTGCATATGATTTTTCAGTGAGCATTCTGGCATTTAGGTCTTTCAGATTTGTCCAGTTCTGACCGTCAGTAAGGTCACTTTTACTAAAAGTAGACATTTCTAAGCACATGCCCGAAAACCACATTTGAAAACAAAAAGTATCATCTGATCCCCCATCAAATATGGCTGCCATTAGAAAAGATAGAAAAACCTTAAAATAACTTATCAAAAACCATGCAACGGAATGTGACTAAATTTTACACTTGGACTTCTCATTTACTGTTTAATATTGTTTGTTATTACATATTTCATAGTGAGATATTGAAGTATATCAGTGGGAGAAAAATCATCTTGCCACATTGGCAATACCACTTTTATTGATAAGTGGTGATATTGCTTTTGGAAGTACTTTTTTTTTACTATTTAGAAAATATATCTGTCCTTATGTATGTTATTCAATGCTGTATTTCCATATTTAGGCCTATTTCATTTATTTTCTTCTTCTGCTCCTTCTCTCCCTCCCTTCTTTCTCTACCTCCACATCAGGATGTACAGATCTTAAAACGTGTCAGCTGTGGACACTCTAGTTTACATTATGCAATTTTTGAGGTGCCATCAAGAAATGCCTAAACATGAACTCCAAACAGCAATAAATAAACTTCAGGTATTACTGCTTTTATAAACATGAACTCCAAGCAGCACTAAGTAGACTTCAGGTATTACCGTTTTTATAATTGGGTCTCTAAATGCATCATGAAACATAAGTGATTGAACTTACTTGACCTGTTGCAATGTGTCACTAATACAGTATTGCATACCTATAATATGTACAACAAGCAGTACACATTTATTTTTAGAAACTCCTGATTAAGTATTGTATTAAACCTTTTTAAGTAGCAGTTTTAACTCGCATCAGAATTGTGTTTGAAAATGATAGATAAATCAGGAATTGATTAGTGTTGACTGCAAACCAATCAAAAATTGGATACAGCATCTGTACATGTCAGATTGCACACAAGGGCAGTGAGATGGAAAGCAATAACAAGCAGTTACTGTCTCTCATAGCAGAATTATGGAATGGATACATGGATCAAACATCCCTTAACCCATCCCAGTGTAAAAAACAGGACTACATCACTCCAGCCAAGATGGCTATGTTCCTTCATGACTGGACTTGGCCATGTGGCTGATCACAATGGGCCATGACCACAATCGATCATAGAGTATCAGCCTCCAGAAAACAAACTTTCCAGTTCCATGCCTCACATAGTGCTGCCAGGGTCTTCTTGGGTATGATCAGTTTAGTGCCGTTATACCAACGAAACCACTTCATGAAACCATTAGTCTAATTTGCATAGCGCTGCTTGGCATTTTCTGCAGACAATGCCCATTCTATACAGGCACTCTTGTGGATCAGCCTAACAACATAGTGCTGCTTGGCACTTCCTGTGGACAATGTCCAGTCTTTACAGGCACTTCCTGTGGACAATGACCAGTCTTTACAGGCACTCTCATGGATCAGTCTAACCACATAGTGCTGCTAAACTCTTCCTGTGGAAGATGTACAGATTATATAGACACCTTCATAGTTCAGTTTTACCTGCAATAGTACCTCAGAATACTTAAGCATATGGTGCCCATCTGGGACCTCCATTTTCAAGGGATGTTTCTTCACTTGCCCACAAACCTGTGTCGCTAAAGATTCTACTTAGTGACACGTTAGGGGTAATGAGATCTCATTCATAAGTACTGCAAGTATAGTGGCCACAATCATCAACATTCTTAGTGACACGTTAGGGGTAACGAGATCTCACTTGTAAGTACTGCAAGTATAGTGGCCACAATCATCAACATTCTTAGTGACACATTAGGGGTAACAAGATCTGATAAGTACTGCAAGTATAGTGGCCACAGTCATCAACATTCTTAGTGACACGTTAGGGGTAATGAGATCTGACTCATAAGTACTGCAAGTATAGTGGCCACAATCATCAACATTCTTAGTGAGACGTTAGGGGTAACGAGATCTGACTCATAAGTACTGCAAGTATAGCAGGCCATAATCATCAACATTCTTCTCCAACTACTTTGCAGTTAGCACAGTGACATTCTGTCCTTGTTTTTCTAAATCACCTGCTGGGTCTACAGTTCTTACATCAGGTGAGAATTGTCTGTGGCAGATTCTAATTTCAGTTGTGACAATTTGGGATTGAGTACATTGTCAATTATGAGTTTCAAGCATCTACAGGTGTTTTGTATCATAAATGCCTCCTATTTTCCATTTGAATACTCATGAGTTGATTCAGAATGTCATGACCATGGGATCAACCTTGTATTCAAATTTTTGATGATCCTCAATATGTGGACCACAGCTATAATTTCACCATTAATCTCAATTGAATAAGTGGGTGCATATTCATAGGAGTGTTCACATTATGACATAGAGGTACAACATACTATAGCTATAATAGCAACTATGAACTTACAAGAGGTGGAAGAGATCCAGTGCTCTCTACCCCCACTTTACAGGCCTATCTTGGCCCAAGGTATGCTCACAACCTCCATCATCTATTCTGCTTTAATGATCAGGTTGACGGAATTCTCTACAAAACCACCATCCCTCTCAATCTCAGAAGATTGGAGAAGATTTACTATCATGACATGGGGATCCGATGGTAGTTCCTTCGCACTCTGTATCATGTTCAGTGCACGTACTAAGCCTCTGGCACAGGTCTTTCAGCTACAACACAACTGTTGTTAGTTGATCTTCAACCTAAGCACATTCAGTCAACTCTGTTATGTTCTTGAGTTTGTGATGGAATACAATAATGGTTCCTAACACTGTCGGTTGTGATGACTGCGCAGTCAGTGTGGACTTGCAAGAGATGTGACTTTACACCCTACTCTAATGGCTTCCAGATGTTCTGTGATTCACCTACAACAGGCTACAAAATACAGACTTGCTATATTTTGGAGCAATGATGAGTGTTCCTTCATGTGTTCCTTTCCTTCCATTCTCAATATCTTATCAGCAAGAATATCGTAGGCCTCAGACCCTTTCAAGATTCAATTGACTAGGTCTGGACACACTGTTCAAGTAAGAAGAATGTGTTTCCCCAGGAAAAGAGATTTCAATTCATGCAATGGTAAGTTCTGCGCCTCTTTGGAGCAATCCATTTGCTAGAGTATTCATTCACAGGCTGAATTTTGCTCATTATGGCAGCAGATTTCTTAGTCTTTGGTCACTTTATTGGGCTCTCATAATACTGATTACATAGTCCAAGTGGAGACCAAACCTTGAAGATTGGACCATCTCTCTCAATCAGCAATCATTCGAGGTTTCATCATGAAGGCCCCTTGGACTTGCATCAGTGATACCTCTGCAAACACAATCTCTGGCAATCACGATCGCTACAGATGTGAACACATATGGCTGGGGGAGCAAGTCTCCTACCTTTTCAGCCTGACATAGGAGGATGGCCCTCTCAAGATCATTATTTATATGTACACATCACATAATTGATGCCAGTTTTGAAAGCCTGTCATTAGTGGCTGGTTAACCTACACAGGAATTTAGTTCTCATTCTGCCCATAATTTCACTGTGGTGCCTGATCTCAATTACAGCAAAGCAGAACAAGTACTCAGACCTTTGTTTTCTTGTTTGGGATTTTCTAAAATGGTGTTCTCAACAACAAGTTAGGTTTTAGTTCGACATATCTAGATTGGTTAATAAATTGGCAGACTCATATTTCTGAAAGCAGGAACTGATACAAACAGAAGGACCTTTCATCCCTCAGTTTCATATGATACAAGCTTGATTGGTTCAACTTATGATGGGCATCATTGATAAGGCTGAATGCCAACAATCCCAACCTTTGTGATACTAATCCTGGGCCAAAGGACTGGGCTAATTGCTGCGCAATATATGCTGGAATTGCAGAATGTAAACACATCTAAACACCTTGGATTCTGAATATGATACAGGAACCAAAGTATCTAAGCATCTCTTCAATCCTGATTACTGAAATAAGGAATACAGGACCAACCAGGTCAGTATAGGAAGGCATGGGAATATAATTTCAGTAGTTCACACCAGAGTACTTTGTCCATTGGAGACACCTGTACCACAAAAGTTATCTTTCTAGGCTAATCAATGAGAAACAGTTAGCAACCATCATAGTTAAACTTACCATTCCACCATCACTAGCATGCTGTGCTATCATAGAAGAGAGGATATTACACAAAACAAAGACCTGTCTGTCAGTGATCTTCTGTTTGTTTGGATTTGACATTGCCAATGGCACTGGACCCTTGCCCAAGTGGACTTTTCATGGGGATTAAACTGGCTGAACAAGACACCAGTTGAACTGCTCTCAAGAGCTGAATTAGTTCACCTACCATACAACTCATGCCTCCTCACTACTTAGCAGTCAGCAGACAAAATCAGCAAAACATTTCTTGTTGGACTATCTACTTAGAGTTCCAACATGATGGATCAATATTGGTCATAAAGTCTCCAAGCTTGCAAGGGCATCATTGACTCAACCTTTCATACAATACCTGCTTCGCCATTTGCTTTAATGACAGCAGGCAGAATCAGCATAATACATGCCTTACCTGTGGACCCGACTTACCTGCAGTTCCGACAAGAGGGTTCAGTTTCACTCATGATGGTACCCTCTGTCATTGCCAAGAACAGGCTCTCATCCATGGGTATCCAGACTTTTGTAATGAAATCACTGTCTACTCTGGACACTTAAGCTCATGACCACCTACTAGATCCAGTACAAGCATTGACGTGGTATTTAAAATATCAGATGTTGCATCAAGGGAGATCAAGCCTGTTATTACCTCTCAAGCAGAGACAGGATGATATAACAGCACAGACCCTTTGGTCCTGGTTTAATTGGATTATTTGCTCTGCATATCAAGAATAACTCCAGCTCAATGAATTTGTTACACATTTCAGGTCACGAAGTTAGAGCAGTTGCCACAAGCATAGCCTTTGATAGGAACTGTTCTCTGACATTATCCATGCCATGGGATGGAGATTGGAGACCACATTCACCAGTTTTTTACCTCTGAGATCTCTCATCCCAAAGGAACCAACTTGATCTGGTAGGACTTACAGCTGTGGTGCAACATGTCACCTTTCCAGGTCATTTGATAGCTTCATAAGACACAGCTTCATTACTTCCGATGGTTTTGTGAGTGGGAAATTTTTCCCTTTTCGAAACTGCTCCCCAACAGATGGATTCTCCTCCAGTCAGGTTATTTTTAAAGCTGTCTCACATAATGTCTCACATAACTTAGAGGACCAGAGATGGCATCTCCTGAGTAAGGGCATGTATCTCCCTCCACCTCTTACCTGTTCTCCTGAGGTATTATGATTGGGTAACATATTTAAAAAAAACCCCAATAATGTCTAATAAAATGTTTCCTTGAGAATACTTACCCAAACATAATACACATACACCCTCCCAACCTCCCTGCAGTTACATATATATAGAAAGCATGCCTTCTGCTCCAGTAGTAACAGAGATAATTTTGGGATTTTTGTACCAAGGGGAGATCACTTTGCTGTACTGCCACCTAGGTGGGCAGGTAACCTTTAGTTTCTAAGTTAAAAGTTTAAAACTTGGGAGAGCTGGATTTGCGAGGTAGCAGTAGTTCCAAGGTATTATGATTGGTTAAGTATTAATGATGAAATATGTTTTTGTAGAAAAAAAATGTTTTCATCAGCATATTCAAATTGTCATAAACATTTAAAATATTAAAAAGTGTATTTTGGTCTAAAAATTTGTTGAAGTTTACAGTTAATAGGTTTTTTGCTATGGTAACAATTTAAAAATGCAGTGATGATATTAAGGTGTTAAGGCTGATTTTTTAGTATCTTAACAATACAAAACTTTCTGCTGAGGCAAAACCATGAATGACAATACAAAATGTTTCCACTTCACAAGTGAAATATTTCCTTGTATCTGTTCTTTTTTTAAAATATTATTAAGGCAAAAGCAGGTGATTTTCTTCTCCATTCTGTGCCAAAGCAATAACAGCTGCATGACTATATCAATAAAACAAAGTTCTAAAATGTTGCAATAATTTTAGGACAGCAACTTTTAATTTGGTTTTTACATATAATGCTTTAAATTGTGTATTTTGTCAAATTAATGACTGTTTTCATATGAAAATGACAAGATTTTTATTTTTGTTAATGCATTTCTTGCATGGATTTATTTAGTGAACATTGTTAGGGTGGATTTACTGTAGAAACATGAATGAGCAGTTGTTTCTAACAAGATTTTAATGACTGCATGTTTACTTGTAAGGATCTGTCTTTTATTTTGTTTATTTATGCATTCAAACATGCATTTCTGTGTGGCCTTGGCAAAGCTTGTAGTCAGGTTAGTAAGAAATGCTGCACCCATATTTGATTGTCACTTAATTTTTGTTTTCACTCAACACTCATCACTGCCCAATTTCTCCATCATTTTCATCCAAGCAAATTGATGGTTTTTGCTTTAAAAAATGTTATAAAAAGAAAATTTATGTTTTCTTAGGTAGGTAAAAGGAAATATTTCACTCATGGCATGGAAGCATTTTCCATTGTTACTTGTTTCATTGCCACTCATGACAGTACAATGTTTCCACTCATGAAATATTTCTTTGCACCTGCTCCAAAAATGTAGATATCCTTTATGTGCATACGTAGCTATGGCATTATTTTGATCCAGACAAGAATATTTCATGATAGACAAGTGGAATATTCCATGATAGACAAGTGGAATATACCATGATAGACAAGTGGACCTTAATATACAAGTGGAATATTCCTTGATAGACAAATGGAATATACCATGACAGTCAAATGGAATATTCCATGATAGGTGGAATGTACCATAATAGACAAGTGGAATATGCCATGATAGACAAGTGGAAAATTTTATGATACATGGAATGTACCGTGATAGAGAAGTGGAATATACCATGATAAACAAGTGGAATATACCATGATAGACAAGTGGAATATTCCATGATAGGCAAGTGAAATATACCATGATAAACAAGTGGAATATACCATAATAGACAAGTGGAATATACTATGATAGTCAATTGGAATACTCCGTGATAGACAGGTAGAAATGTGACATGAGAGACAAGTGGAATATACCATGATGATAGACAAGTGAAATATTCCATGATAGACAAGTGGAATACGCTTTGATAACCAGTGATGACAAAACAAGCTGTTAATCCACTGATCAGAAATTTGTCAAAAGAAACTAAGAAGATCAGGTTTAAAATGTGTTACAAGATTTTCCTGTTGATTCAGACTTTACATAAGGCAGAATTATTGTATGTAATCATGGATTTATTGTCTTATGCCATGGAAACAAACCAGTGTTATGGTAGATGCCTTGAATGTACCTTGAAAAACAAATTTAAATTCATTCAACAGTCATCAAGATCCATGCATTTTCCTCTTTCAAATCTGTTCTTCCAAAATGATGACATGATAATGTACCTCAAGCTATCAACTCTACAAAAGAAATGTGATACTTAACCCATCACACTTTAAGTATTTTTAGTTCATAGCCTCGTTCCAGAGTCTGTTCTAATCTTCCTCTTTCTGGATGAAACCATGAAATCAGTTATCTGAACTGGTTTTAAAGAATGGCATATTCCTGTCTCTATATAACAAAAATCTTCAACTGCAATATTAAAAGTTTCAAATTACTGCCACGATACAGAGTACAAATGGCAGACACACTGTTACTTTAAACAGATTAATGTAGATTGTGCTGTGAAGTAGCTTTAATCTTTATTTAAACTTATGATTTACTTGATATATACTCTCTAGGTTCATTCTCTCAGCTGTATAATTGATAATTGTGCATGTAAAAATGTTATTTTGGTAGTGCTGGGTATCTTAATATGATTTGTCATGAATGGCATCAACAATAATTGTGTTGTAAATGAATGAAGCATGCAAGTATTGAAAAATTATGCCACATAATAATTTTATGCTCTCTCTTAGGTGGATGAATAAACTGGGACTTGCTTCCATTACATTTAGAGACAAAAATCCAGAGCCTGGAGTCATGCAGCGACCTGACCCTAGCAGATACAGAGGAACTGATGCAAGCAGTAAGTGTGCACAGGGATATGACAGATTTATTCATCTTACCTATTGAATGAAGCATGTGTACACAGGGATATGACAGATTTAGTCACTTTACCTATTAAATTCAGAATATGTACACTGGGACATGAGATTTATTCATCTTACCTTTTGAATTAAGCATGTGTACACAGGGATATGACAGATTTATTCACTTATTGAATCAAGCATCTGTACAGAGGGATATGACAGATTTATTCACTTATTGAATCAAGCATCTGTACATTTTCTCAAAGTATCTGCAACATATTTGTATGCATTTCAGATAATTTGAAAGAGATTAGCACAAGCTATCTCAGAAAGTTGTGATTTTAGTCTCAGCACAAATTGTCTCAGAAAGTTGTGATTTTAGTCTCAGCACAAACTGTCTCAGAAAGTTGTGATTTTAGTCTCAGCACAAACTATCTCAGAATTGTTGTGATTTTAGTCTCAGCACAAATTGTCTCAGAAAGTTGTGATTTTAGTCTCAGCACAAGCTGTCTCAGAAAGTTGTGATTTTAGTCTCAGCACAAGCTGTCTCAGAAAGTTGTGATTTTAGTCTCAGCACCAATTGTCTCAGAAAGTTGTGATTTTAGTCTTAGCACAAGCTGTCTCAGAAAGTTGTGATTTTAGTCTCAGCACAAGCTGTCTCAGAAAGTTGCGATTTTAGTCTTAGCACAAGCTGTCTCAGAAAGTTGTGATTTTGGTCTCAGCACAAGCTGTCTCAGAAAGTTGTGATTTTAGTCTTAGCACAAGCTGTCTCAGAAAGTTGTGATTTTAGTCTCAGCACAAGCTGTCTCAGAAAGTTGTGATTTTAGTCTCAGCACAAACTGTCTCAGAAAGTTGTGATTTTAGTCTCAGCACAAGCTGTCTCAGAAAGTTGTGATTTTAGTCTTAGCACAAGCTGTCTCAGAAAGTTGTGATCTAGTTGTCTCACTGAGGGAGATCATATGAAATCCTTTCATGACTATAACATCACTGTTGTTATGCTATTTCATTTTAGCATATATATGGAATGCAAATTAAGTCATTTTAAATGTATTAAGTTTGTAGTCACTATATAATGTTTTAGTAATTCAATAATTTTCAAAGAAAATTGGAGCAGTTCTAGTCAAATTGCAGATTATGTTGCTTCTCTTGATTTCTTCATTGTAATGAACAAGAAAACGTATCGTTTTATTTGTAAGTTGTTTATACTTGGTGAATATACTTTTATGTGACTAAAGAAATTGGCTTATACTTGAGTAAACTTACCCTCTTTATGATCCTACTGCTTGCATATATGGTAATCTTGATTTGGTTCTCTTCATCCATCCTAAGCTAGATCTGTCTGTCTATGGAAACGTGTTAGCAAGGATACTTAATAACCACTCAGACAAGCCAGATTGGCTAGCATTATATATACTCACTTATAAGTTGATTCGACTCCAAATTGACCCCCGCCTTTTGTAGGGCTACAGAAAGCCAATTTCTGTTTGACCCTCCTCTAAGGCAAGGTGAATTTTGCAAGTCTGATTCATCTGAAGGAGTGACTTAATGTCAGAGATGACAGAGTTGCACTTTGGAAAAATAAACAAGCCTAGATAGTAATGAAAAATAATGAGAGAACCAGTGTAAAATACAATTATATTACTGAGTGGAGCATGTTACAAATAATTTGACAACTTACGATTTGTTCTTGTTAAATCCATTAACAGACATAATGCTTGACATATTATATCCATTTATATGATAAATCCTTGAATTCAGTCATAGTTCACATGTCAGTATAGAAGTTCAGAATGATCCAATTCACAGTATCCAGTAATATGTTAATTCCAAGCGTCTTATAAATAAATGATCAAAATTAAATCCACAATTTTGTAAGTTCACAGTATCCTATAAATGTCACTGTTTAATGTCATCTGGTACAAAGACCAAGAATTCATCCTCATTTTCTGATAAAGTTCTGAAATCCTCCATCATCATCTATTAAATTGTCATGGTCTAGTCATTGTAAATGCTGTCTGATTCTTTCCTTGGCTTCACTGTTATATGCGGGTGCTTATGTATAAGCTAAGCTTGGGCCCTGTAAGTAACACTTTTATGATACAGTTTGTGAAATCTATTAAAGGTTGCAACTGAACATTCGTCAGTTTTGAGGCAAGATCACAGGAAATTCAAATAACCACTGTCTATTACTAGGCAAATGCGTGGCACAATCAAAGAGTTGTCACATGGGAAAATAAAGTGGGTGCTGCCTTCATGAGAAAAAGGTATTAAGGTCAAACATTCACTGGAAGATGTAGAACTCTACTTGGCACTAAACAAGTACATGTACTAAATTTGTGGCTCAATCAAAAAGATTGCCAGTTTGAAAACAAGTGAGTGCCACCTTTTCAATCCAAGGGCTTATCAGGTCACATGTACTGGCAGAAAATGGGGGAAATATCAGATGGGAATTAAAAATCATATTATGGAAAAGGAAAATATAACTTCAATAAAAACTGTTATTGCATCAAACACATTGTTTATACAGCAAACAAATGTTAATTAAATTACAGGTTTTTAGGACTTGCATGAAAATGGAAGCAATATACATGCTAGTAAATACCCATGGTAAGCAACATTGACAGACCTTCATGTTGAGGCAGGTAGTATTTAATTTACCTGTAATATTTTAAAATTCAAATGACTTTAGAATAGTGGCATAGAAATGTAAAAATATATGAATTCACAGTAATTTTGTGTACTCCAAAACATTTTATGTTTCCAACATTACCTGTTGGTTATCAGTTTTTTTTTTATGTTGCACTTATAAGATGACCCCTATTCTGCATAAATGAAATTTTCAGTAAAAAAGGTTGACTTATAAGTGAGTATATACAGTATGTTTGTATGCATGTGTAGATGACCTAATTAGATTTTCAGACTTGGTACTTATTTTTTAATTTTTTTAAACACATTTTCTCACTTTTGGAAGTAAAGTTTCTTTTATATAAACCTTCTTGGCACAATTAAACAAAAGCTACTTGAGATAGGCAAATAATATTTGGTACAAATATTTATATTCATTAGTACCAGTAGATGACCTGATGATTATTTAAGCCATTTTATTTTGTTACATGTTTCTGAACCTTTTGGACTCCTACATTTTTGGCAAAAACTTTGTTAACATGATAAAGGATAAAAAACCACGAGGTTGACAAATACAGTTTTGTATACAGATGTAGATACATTTAACATGATTAGACTTTTTACGTGTTTACAGCAGTTGTTTTTTGTTTTGAACTTTTTCAACCTTTCGACCTAGACTGTTTTGGTCTGCAGTTGTAGCATATGTTTTCCAACTGCAGAACAATCTAGTTTTCGATAAATTCCTTAGCAAAGGCATCCCAAATTTTTAATTGAGAGTTATATTTGTATCGTCCACAAACAAAGTGTGGAGGACTGTATGACACAGTTATACGTGTGACAGAAAAGACGGGTCATGTCAGGACAAATCATGAGATTTTCAATATTTGGTCAGGAGTTTTGACTTCAAAACAGGAGGATTTTTATCGACCTGAGTTTTAGTATATATGCAGATCATCTCATCTAGTCAGTCCTTTCACAGTAACTTGTTGATATTCATACTATTCATGTTGTCATTCATACTCTTCTTGTTGCCATTCATTCTATTCTTGTACATACCAGAAGGATTTTTAGCATTTCATAGGAGATCATTGTGTGGATAATATTGGTGGCAGTCCTGATCATTTTTTATCTTAACACTTTTGGATATGATGTACTGTTACTAAAGTCAGGTTTCCTTTAGAGTCAGCCTGAATTTTCCTCAGAAAATATTCTTCTTCTGTCTGCATTTGAATGTGGCAATGTCAGTACAACACTATATAGTCCAACAAGAAGTTTAAATTGTTTCCTGCCTTTGGGTTGTTACGTTGTTGTTATAGGGTTTAATGCCATTTTTCAGCACTAGATAGGCTATACATGGCAGCCAGTACTAATGGTGGAATAAGAATCTGGGAAAACCCAGGAAAAAACCACTGACACGTGAGAAGCTACCAGCAAACTTTCTCACTTACCCACATTGGCCAAGCCCAAGACTCGAACCCATGCAGACAGAGGTGAGATAGCAGTGATCTATAGCGGTGAGTGCTTTAGACCACTCAGCCACTTGGGGCCCCCGTTCCTGCCTTTGGGTAGATGACTGCCTGCCAGAATTGCTGAAGATTGGTACTGTTTATATATAAAGTATTGATGTCTGTAAGATTCTTCACATGAAGCACAAATGCATACCTTACACCATTACACCATTTGTGATTTTAAGCCTAATTTGCAGACACCATTGTTGTCATCATCATTGTCACTATCACTACTCTTTACTAATGACAATCAGATCTGGGAAATGATTATCTCATACCAGTATTATAGATGAAGACAAAGACCCCTTTCATCCTGGGCATTACAGATTACAATGGCAGTCAGTGATATGTACTTTAGTCTGGTTTACATTTATGTTTCCAAAAGATTAAATCAAAGTCAGTGATGTTTATATAAGGTTTTGCAATGTAGTCATTCATAGTAGAGTTTTGCCTAAAACTTTTGTTCGTTGGTCACGTTCTGCAGATGGTCACTCACGACAGTGAGTTTATACAATAAATTATTATAATTTTTTATTATTATGATTATGATTATTATTATTAAGATTATGATGTCTTTTGAACAATCAAATAGTCACAATGTGAGTAGTTTTTGTATGTTTTCATGAGATCATCTGTGCAATTTTGAGTCAGGGAACATTATTTTGACTAGATCTGAAAATTTATATGCTACCAGAAACATGAGACTACGTTCAGCTATAAAGTTGGTGAATTCACATTTAATGCAGATTCCACAAACACGGATTTCAGTGATTGTTGTAGCAGTTAATCTGCTTGTATGAGATGGGGTTTCTGTAGGAGGTATGATGTCATTTTTGCCACCATAACAAACTTTAAAATCAGCTTTACAGGAAGAGCAGAATGCATATTCAGGTCCCATTGAACTTGATTGCAACCACTCAAATTCCTTTTTTTCAACCATCATTGGCGTTTGGTATTTTGGCACTGACATGCTAAGACAAACTTTACCAACCCAGTTTTATCATATTTGAGCTCTTCAGTAATCCAGCCATAATCAATTAACATCTTTAATCCTGTCCAAATTACTTTTGATCTTATATACTCCAATCCGTCTTGGCAACTTTAAGCATCGACAGAGAACATACCTTGTGGAGAGAATTAAAGTAATGTTTATTGTTTTATGCTGATTCAGCCCGTTAGTAAGTATTCAGTTTCTTTAATCCTTTTGGAATTATTTATGTTCACACATAGTATGTTTCACCTTGACAAACTTCCAGCAACGAATCCAGCTGACTATGCTGACAACTACATTGTCTTGCCCTGCTTAAGCCAGTTCAGTCATGTGATCACATTCCCTTGCCCTGCTTAAGCCAGTTCAGTCATGTGATCACATTGCCTTGCCCTGCTTAAGCCATTCACCGTCATGTGATCACAGGCAGTATTACTGTAAATATACTACTGAGGAACCAAAATGTTAAGGGGAAAAAAAATGAAAAAAAATGAAATGTTTTACTAACAATTTTGCATAATTGGGAGATTCAGTTAGTAATGAGAGGGATGGGAGTTACCTCTTAACTTGGGAGAAACAAACCTCATGTGCAGAAGGTTCGCATGTATGCAGAGTTGGCCTCTCTGTCAGACCACCACATTTATTTATTTAATACCTGCTGAACCGTTTGAGATATCTTCATGAAATTTGGTATCATGAATAGCTGCTTTGTCCTGTAAAGATTTGTCAATCTGGTCAGCATTTAATGAGTTATCCCCATTTTCATTTCAAATTTTGTCTGTATGTTCATCTGTCAAACTCGGTACTTTTAGCAATCTAGTTGGCTATATCATGCCAAGGAAATGGGACTTATTTGGCTGTATCATGCCAAGGAAATGGGATTTATTTGGCTTTATCATGCCAAGGAAATGGAATTTATTTGGCTATATCATGCCAAGGAAATGGGAGCTAAGTGCCCTTCCCATGGGTAATTAATATTTAGCCTTTTGAGATTAAAGGATACAGTTTGGTTTACTTACATGTTTCATCGTTACACGATTTGTTGTGAACCCTATTAGGGTTCCTATCTTCAGGGTCACAGGTCAGTATTTTATTTTTATGATCGCTTTTTTGTACCCAGTAACATTTGAGCAGTTTGAAATTAAGGCATTCGGTTTTGTATGCACACATATATAGCAGGTGTGTTGTGTATCACTTTGGTTGTCTTATTGTCTAGGTCATGATGTTAAACATAGCTTTATAGCTATTTGAGATGCAAGGATGAAACTTGGTATAACTATGTATCATTACTAAATGTTGTCTTTCGTACACACTGGGGGTCATATCTGCAAGTCAGAGGTAAATATTTTTTGGTTCAGTCAGATATGTACCTTTGCTGTTTAACTTAACAGCTGATTAAGATAAATGGATGAAGTTTTGGTATACTGTTATGTTGTCACTATAAATTGTATTGCATTGTATGTTTTTAGTTCTTTCCAAGGTCAAGGCCACTATTCAAAATTTTTAGGTTTCTTTTGCTTAATATGATTAAATCTGTTTGAGGTATTGGCTTGGATCATGGTACACTTAAGATTCACACTTTGATGAGGTACATGAATGAATCATTGTACACTTAAGATTCTCACTTTGATGAGGTACATGAATGAATCACAGTACAATGAAGATTCTCTCTTCGATGACATCTCATGTATCGCAATCAATCTTTAACTTCAGGGTCAAGGTAACTTACCATTCTTTTTATCCTTGTCTGCACTTTTTCTCTAAAAACCTTTGATGTAGAGCAGTGAATATAGGTTATTTTCCATATCTGCACAGTAACTTAGTTCTTCCTTTAAGGTCATAAATTTCCTTATTGTGACCTTTGGTGACCTCAGAATGGTAGACAGGGGACATCTTCCTTAAATAAGGCAAAATTTAGATATATGTGTGAAGACCAGGATGTATTTACCCATACTGTATATACTTGCATAAAAGTTGAGTCAAGTTTGCAAAACAACAAAGATCCAGATCTGCCCTATCATAATGTGCCTGCAGATCAGAGTCTGTGTTGTTTGTTTGACTGATTACTTCTAACAAACTGCACAGATGAAGATAGATCTGCCAGCACATTATGTAATGACAGATCTGTGTCTGTGCAATTTGCATTTGGTCTTGTCTTGTAAGTCAGTATATTGGGTATATTGTTTGGCATGGCTCACATTAATATTATCTTGACCTTTGACATTTCAGATGAGTACTTCAGTGAGAGCAGTGATGATGAGGATGTAGAGGGAGTTCCAAAAAAAGGTTGGTTGATGCACAAAGTAGTTAATGATCTTATATTTATAAAACCAGGCAAAAATATTGATTTGAAAAAGAGCATTTGATGCATCCTTAAAATATTGTTTTTAAAAAAATAACAAATTCAGGTTCCCGTAAAACCAGACAATTTTGTTACGAATATATTATTGAATTATAAACAAAAGAATGTTTTTTCAGAATGACTCCATTATTGAGATCAAATTTAGTTTTCTGCAACAGAAAGTATGCACAGCTAATTTACAGCAGGTTGCAAATTGATAATGATTGTTCTTTCAGATAACTGTTATTGAGATTAAAAATTTTTTTCTTAATAACTTCATAAGAGGCAGAAATTGCAACCATGCCATTTTGCATCCATCCTCCCCCCGAGTTCTTAGTACTAAATTTGGAATCTTCATCTTGAAAATCATAACAATTAATATGAAATTATGTATTTTTGTTCACATTTCTTATAAGAGGAAACTCAGTACAAAGAAATATTGGTCAGTAAAAATATTGGTAATGCCCACTTGTGGCAATGCTTTTAGGAAAAAAAAATAATAAGTCTTGCCAAAATGCAGTTTATATTTTCAGTGTAATCACCATATGATATGCCCTCTTGAATTCAAGGTGAAAAATGTCAATCTAGTGTCAGAGTGATGCTGTTTCATTCTGAACGTAATTAACAGCCAGCAGTGTTTTGATCTTTGACTTGCAGAAGTCAAGTATTATATTGTTAGAATCAGTTAAAAGTTAACCTGCTTTGAATTATCACATGAAACAGATCATTTGTATTGAATCAAAGTAAAGGGGGTAGAATAAAAAAAGTTACAAGGCATGTAAATTCTACCAGGATAAGAGCTTGCGAGCTTGGTCATGTGTTAAGTCAACTCATTTCAATTGACCAATCAAATGCTTTTTTAAATATTATATTAATAAGTTAGTATGAAAGCATCTAACATTATTCAGTGGTTTATCCTACACATTCACAAATGGGATAAGGATAGCAAGGAAACAAAGTGCAAGGCATACTCATTGCATTGAAAAGCTTAGTTTCATTGATTGGGTTCATTATGGAGAAGTTTTAGGTAAGCTTACAATTCCTGAAATGGCGCTCAAAGGTTTCCTCAAGGATTAGTCAAAATTTTTTTATCACTTGCAATGAAATGACAGCATCAATGTTTTATTGATAGAACAATAAAAACAATTCAGTTTGGACTATGTTGTTTAAACAAATATTCATCTTTATAACAAAAACTGGATCTAATTCTGAACTGATTAAACAATATCACTAGGCTGTTTCTACAGTCACATGCAAAAAGCATTGATGTAATACACAATGTTTTACTGATACACATCAAGTATGTATTGAAACCTTGTGAGTAATGATCTTTGAAAGATTGATTATCTTGAAAATAAAGATAATTTGTACAGAAAAAAGGTGAACAATCTAATTTGAGAAAGAGCTATTTATTTACAAGTGTTCCCAGCAGGATATTTAAAATGAAATTTCAACCATTTAACCTGCTCTTACCCACCCCTTCTTACTGTCGATGTTCATCTCTTTCTTAAGTTCTCAAAGGCATCTCAATAACTTGTATGCTTTCATGCTGTGTTCTGTGTTTTTGAATCATGTTGTGCACAAGTTATCATTGAAGAGGTATAATTATGCAGTACCTCATAAAGCTGGTGAAGTAGAGGATATTCCTGACAAGGCTAAGTACTTTGTGACTACGACATTACACGTAAGTTACATGTAATTATGCAGTACCTCATAAAGCTGGCGATGCAATGGATATCCATGACAAGGTAAAGTACTTTGTGACTACTGCATTACACGTAAGTTATGTGTAATAATAATATACCTCATAAAGCTGGTGAGAAAGGGAGATTCCTGACAAGGAAAAATACCTTGTGCCACTGCATGACAAAGAAGGTACTCAGATGTGTAATAATGCAGAACCTCATCAAGCTGGTGATATAGGGGAGATTTCTGAAAAGGCAATGTACTTTGTGCCTACTGCATTACACGTAAGTTACTCACATGTGTAATGATGTAGTACCTCAAAAAGCTGATGTAGTAGGAGTGATTCCTGACAAGGCAAAGTACTTCACTCCTACTCCATTATTACACAGATGTTATACATGTAATAATGCAGTACTTTATAAAGCTGGCGAAGTAAGGGAGATCCCTGAAAATGCAAAGTACTTTGTGACTACCACATTATTACACAGAAGTTACTCAGGTGTAGTGACCGGTATATTAATACCTGCAGAAATCAGAATCAAAGCAAGCACATTGTGTAAAACTGACTACATAGTAAAAATGCAGTCAAGAAATTAAAACTGAATTTGCTTGAAAATACATTTATAATACAAATCAGTAAGAAATAAGAATTACACATAATTGATTTTATGACATGCCCCCTTGAACATCCACCTGTCAGTCATGATATCTCATCCTTGCTTAGGACCATTATGTTATAAATTTCTTCCAGCGTATACCACAAGGCATTTCATGATGCCTGACAAGCATGTTATGAACTTCATTGAGCATATATCATAAAGTCAAGTCATGATGCCTGACCAGCATGTTATAAACTTCATCCAGTATATATCACAAAGGCATTTCATGGTTCCTGACCAGCATGTTATAGACTTCATCCAGGGTATATCACAAAGTCAAATCATGATGCCTGACCAGCATGTTATAAACTTCATACAGCATATATCACAAAGGCATTTCATGATGTCTGGCCAGCATGTTATAAACTTCATCCAGTATATATCACAAAGGCATTGCCTGACCAGCATGTTATAAACTTCATCCAGGGTATATCGCAAAGTCAAATCATGATGCCTGACCAGCATGTTATAAACTTCATCCAGCATATATCACAAAGGCATTTCATGATGCCTGACCAGCATGTTATAATCTTCCAGCATATATCACAAAAGGCATTGCCTGACCAGCATGTTATAAACTTCATCCAGCATATATCACAAAAATCATTTCATGATGCCCGACCAGCATGTTATGATGAGGTTTGCCTGTATTTTAAAATCCAGATGACAGTCAGGATGACCTGACCAAACTCTATCGTAATCTCCAGGACCATGATTTGAGTATCGATGGCAAGGACCGCAAAGAGCAACGTCGCAGAACTTTGTCCCAGGGAGGAGAGGACACACTATTCTCTCTAGGAATTGACAAGATCAAGAAAATCAAAAGTTTGCAAAGGACTCTAAAGGTTACTTATAATTTTTAAGTCACCTGGCCATAAGACCAAGTAAGCTTATGATATGGCCTTGCATGCATGCAGTATGAGCTGTCTGTCAATTAACAGTTGATTGTTACCGTCCAGGAGGCTATGTTTCTGATCTGATTTTGATCAAACTTGGAGTGCTTATATTACCATGAGTTCAATAATGAGTGATTTCAATGCATAATAATTAGGTGATCTTGCATCTGAGTTACTGAGCTTTTACCCTCTGGAAGTCATATTTCTGATTCGATTTTGATTCAACATGGAATATCAGCTTATTTCATCAAGACCACATACCAGTTCAGCACTGATTAAGAGTCAGGTCATCTTACATCTGATTTGCTGAGCTGTTACCACTGTGGAAACAATCCTTTTTTTATTTAACTTGGAATATACACTTAAGATACGATAAAGCAAGATGCGTGCATATCAATTTGATGATTTTGCATCTCACTGACATCTTGCCATTCTGGAAGCCATATTTCCAATACAACTTTGATCATCTTGGAATGTAGGCATGTATCATCAAGATCCTGATTGATTTTGATAATGAACAAGATCCATTAATGAGCTGATCTTGCTTCAGAATGGCTAAGCTTTTTACCACTCTTGAGGCCATATTTCTGATCTGATTTTGATCATACTTTTGATATTGGTTTTCTTCATCAAAATTCAGACAACAAGCCAGTTACACAATCCTTTAAAATAATGATCTTTCTAAATCTTGTGATTCCAAAATGAGGTGTTCACTGCTGGAGATCAATATTATATTCTAGCCCTTTTTTTACAGGTAAAAAAACACATATGTATGCATAAAAGATGTTGAATTTTATTTCGAGTATGTATGATTAATAACTGATACTATGCTGTATGTTTTTACTATTTTAGTCAGAACCACAGCTTAGGAAAACAAAGGCATATGTTATAATTTATGTTTCTGGGAGAAGTGGTTTAGGAGGAGGAGTGAAGAAATTGCTGTTTAGAGGAACAATCATTTTAATATTATTGATTATATGTTTCTGATAATAGGTTCCTAGATTTCCATTCTGATACCATTCCTTGTGTGTACTTTAGAGGGCAATCCTTTTTAACTCATGGTTGGAACTGCTAGCTGATACTTTCAGTAATTAATTGATACAAATACTAGACAGGAAGGAAATCAAGGTCATCATTTATAGACGGTATCATCAGGTTACAGGAAGCCCATGTTATTAGCATCCTAAGAAGTACATTTATGTATTACATTTATCTAAGACTGGTATAAATTTTAAAATGTGTGCTAAACTGTTTTGGATATATTTGAGGCAAAGTTGAGAAGTAAAATATTCTTGAAATACCTGAGGATTCTAGTTGTACCTTGTTGAAATATCTGAGGATTCCAGTTGTACCTGCAACACAATATGCATCTGTTAAATCATTGTCTTGTAATTTTCAGGCCAAGGAGAAGGAACTTCAAGAACTGGAAGACTTGATGGCAAAGATGACACCAGAGAAGTTGAAGCAATTTAAAGAGCACCATCTTGATCATAGTACAGCATCCCATTAAAAATTTGTTTAAGAAGGGTGAAGATGCTTGTAAATGCATGTATTTATGTGTGTGTACGTGTGTTGAATTGTGCCAAAGTCAGTGTATAAAAGTAGAAGTACTGTTCGATTATAACACATGTTGACTTTTCTGATGAATATCACCTTTGAATTATTATGAGGCAGCAATACAGTAGTGAAATGGGAACCAGAAAACATAACATCATACCCTTCCTGAACCATAATCATAAATTTGTGAAATAAATTACAAATGGAAAATAATTCTGAAAGCACTTTTACCTAGACAGATACAAATATTTTCAGGCTGGGGAAAAACTTCCATCACTCAGCAATAAAAAAGACTTCAAAACCAGCTTACATAATGTATTTGGGTTCTTGTTAACGAAAGAAAACTGCAAGAGTTTTAAGATAGGCATGATGTTTTACCTGTTGATCATGTTATCAAATAAAGGTTTGATATTTGTACTTCATAGAATACTTTGTGATTAGTTCATGAACATTTCACAGTATTTTCAACATGTTTTAATGTCAGAAGGGACAGTCTTTAAAACATATTATTGAAATTCCACAAGCATTTTTATTTATTCACAACTGTCAACTTATTATTAAAGATAACACATTGTGAAGGTGTTGCAATGTATACTGCAATAAATATTTTAAGTCTACAACCCTCATAAACTATGCTGTGTACAATTTTGGTGGAATCAAGATTAATAAAGAAAAACAGTTGTCATAGTTACACTTGACATTCTAGTACAAAGTAGTTCTTAAAGGTAAAAAAAACTGCATGTGATAAACTGATTTTATCAGATGTAAAATATGTAAAAGACTTTATTTACAGAACTTTTGCTTGTTAGCACTCGTGTCTTATGAGAGATAAGTTATCACTTTCTTTACTGCAATCAGTTATTCCTGATGTGTAGGATGTCACCATTATTGTAAGTTCTTTACCTGTAAAAACTCAAATAATCAAAACTGGAATGTTGCTTATTCAAATCTAGACATGCTTCAAGCTTACAGTTGTATGAAAGTGACTCAGAGTTTTGAGAGTTATTTGCTTATTTGGATATAATTTTATTTAATATTAAAAAGTACACAAAAATATCTTCCAATGTCTTGATAACATTTTGGGTTTAATAATGAGTTGATAACAGTTATCTTGCCACAGTAAAAAGCAGTAGTTTTGACAGCTTGATCAATCAGTTATTGTGCCACTGTAAAAGGCAGTAGTTTTGACAGCCTTATGCATATTAAGACTTAATACATCCTAGGTATTAGAACATCCTCAATTTTTCTCTGACAAATTCTTTTTAGTACTTCCATGCACAATATATATACACACACACACACACACACACACACACACACACACATTAAAGATTTTCTACATTAATCAGCCAACTCCAGAAACAGAGGTTAATCTTGTATACACCCTACCCCATTCCAAAGTTTTGCAACAGTTATGTTTGGAACTTTTTCGTTGCCCTTATGTTTTAGACACCCTCCATAAGGTGGAGTGTATTATGATGTCCATCTGCCATTTTCTGTTCACAGAGTAACTTAAGTTCTTGACCATCTACCATTTCCAGACTTTGTGGATAGCTTGCACTTGAATAAGGAAGAAGCCTATTGATTTTGGTGTCAGAAGATCAAGGGTTAAAATCACTGAAGGAAATTCCTTTCAGTACAGTAACATAAGGTTTACATCACAGACCTGGACTAAACTTTGTGGATGGCTTGTGATAACAAAGGCTATCAATTTTAGGGTCAAAGATCAAAGTCACTGTCACCAAAAGAAGAACAAATATTTCCATGCAATAACTTAAGTTCTACAGCACAGACCTGAACTTAATTTGGGGGATGTCTTGCATAGGGATGAGGTCGCAGTTTTTATTTTGTGGTCAAAAGGTGAAGTGCAAGAACAATTACTGAGAAATGAAAAATGTTTTCTGCAAAATAAATTTAATTCCCAACCATGTACATTTACCAACATTTGGGATTGGCATATACTTTGGGTATAAAAAAGCCTGTTCAGTTGTGACCCAAAATATCAAAGGTTAGGGTCTGGCTGAAACAAGAAAAGTGATTTTTCATAGAACTTACACTGCTGCTGAGGGCTTGCATTTAAGTTATGGAACAGGCCTATTGATTGGGGGGTCAGATGGTGTAAAGTCAAGATCATTGTCGATTTTTGAAACACAAAGAAAAGGTTTTGCAGAATCTTTTTGTCAGTTCCTTAACCACACTTTGTAGATGGCTTGTGCTTAGGGCAGTAATTAAACCTGTTGATTACAGAGTGTAAAAGTCAGAGTCATGGTGATCAGACATGCCCAGCTAGTGCATACACAGAGGACTATTTAACGTGAGATGGCATATAATGTTCATGGTATTCTTGTGGACAGTAAGAAAGATAATTACTGTTGCCATCTGAAAATTATATGATGTACCTCTTTAATCTAACTTTATCTTCATTATATAATAATTAGCATAACATTGTTGTTCTTTGTAACTTTTGTTGGCAACCATTCCAAAATAAATTTTATAATTACAACCATTGTGTAGGTGATAGACTGGATGTTACTTGGTAATATCACAACTATATCCTCCTTGTTGACTGTCATAGCCCAAACTATCAACACAAATGTTTGAAATTTATTGGTGATGTCTTTAAAATCAGTGGATTTGATTTTTGTGTTCATTGTTTATATTAACTCAAGGCATATATGAAAATACAAGCTGTCTTTCATTTAATATATCACACAAATATAAACATGATCCACATCTATCTTTATTAAAGAAAATTTAGCAAATTAGTTATGTAAATAAAAACATACAATTTAAGTAGCTCCTACATTAATTAAATGTTTACATGTTGTATATCATTTGTATATATTCTTAAAAATTATAAACACTACAAATTACTTGAATTAAGAAAGGTTATAGGGATGAGAATGTTTTCTAAGAAAAGATTAATATTTGTAAGAATATACATGTGGAGAAATATTTGTATTCATTTGATGGTTGCATGATTTTATATTAGTGTTGTAAATAGCCTCTTTGTTTAATAGTGTTATGTATTCTGTATAATATCATTCAAAATTCCTTTTTTAGTGCATTTACATATAATCTATTTAAAATTCTATTGGGAAATATTTACTAATTAAATATTTTTATTTCGTGTTGGTGTATTTGTTTCTCTGTTTGAAAATCAAACTAGTTACCTTTATATTGAACATGAATCTGTCAAGTGCAGAGTCTGTCATGTAAGTATAAACGTCTTGCATGAGTGTGGCAATTGTCAGTCTGTCATTGCTTAAGAGATATTCGAAGGAACTGCAAACGATTCCAAGCATGAATGTTAATCTCATGACATTTGTTAGGGTTGAACAGGTATGTGGGCAGGAGTCCAGCAGGTCATCTGTCTACTTGTCATTATATGGCAGATACAATTTCTTATCTTCCTCACCTGCTTTTCATGTAATTTTACGTGCTCTTTCAGTCACTAAAATTTTCTGAAGGAGGAAATTGCTTTTCTCTGAGATTGTTCTGATAATTAGTTGTTAGAGCATTCTTCATTTTCAGTGCAGTTATTCATTCCTTTTTTAAAAAAATCCAAATTATTAACAAAAGAGCAGAAAGTTTTTCCGCCCAAAGGAAATCCTGTTGGATCAAAGTCTTTCTCATTTTTTCTGATATGTTTGAAATTCCCAAACGAGGCATGAGCATCCTTATTTCATAATCAAGTTCCCCATGACCTAATTTTTAGCTCACCTGGCTGTAAGTGAATTTATGGTATGGTCCAGCATCTATTGTGCATCATTTGTTAACTGTTGTGTCATCTGTTGGTCAGTAATTGCTTGTCACAACTGGAATCCAGATTTCTGATCTAATTTTAATTAAACTTGGAATACATCACCAAAATCTTTGATGAGCTTGTTAATGAGTGTGAATCATATATATTAATCAGGTGACCTTGCATCTGAGTCATATTTATGGTCCGACTTCGAATAAAATTGAGATTTATGCTTATTTCTTCTTTAAATACGTTACCAAGTCATAATACCTTAGGAGAAATACTGCTGTTACCTTGCAAATACTGCTGTTACCTTGCAAATCCAGCCTTCACAGACTAAAACTAGTTAGCCAGCAAGCTAAAGGTTATCTGCTCCCCCCTTTGGTGGTAGTTAGAGTGATCTCCCTTTGATAATGGGATTGGTGCCAAATCCTGTGAAATTGTCAGTTACTACTTCTTGTGTTGAGTAGCATACTCTCTACAGGCAGAGAGGCCTCGCAAGATACAATCAGTCTGGAAGTTTTCTTACTCAAATCAAGTTGCTAGGCACTTCCTGTGCATGTTGGCCAGTTTAGTGCCGCAATACCCAAGAATCCAAGTTCTGAAACCAGTTATAAAACAGACTAATCTGCATAGTGTTGCTAAGGACTTCCTGTGGACGACACCCAGCCTATATGAGCACTCTAATGGATAAGTTAACCCACATAGTATTGCCATGCGTATCCTATGGATGGCATCAAGGTTTTATATAGTGCCTATAGACACTTGCAAAGTACGAGGTCCATCTTGGTGCCTCAGTTCCCAAGAGATACCGCTTCACTCGTCCTCAAGCCTCTGCCAACCAAACAGAGCTTTTATTTAGCGACACCTTGTAGGTAACATGATCCAATTCATATTGTGCCTCAAGTGTAGTGAGCCACTAACCTGGATATTTTTTCCAACTACTTAGTAGGTAGCACAAGAGGCATTGGTTTCACTACCATCATGCAAAACAATGATGAAAACTGGCCTTCAAGTTCCCTCATCATTATTAGATCTTACATGGTTGAGTGAAACACCAACTTTCAGGCTTGGACTAAAGAAGGTTTCCATCTTCTCCCATTGGACTTCTGTCCTCTTAATTCTATATCATGTGCAGGTTTCAGAATTCCGACATCAGGTTATCATTGTCTACAGATTAATCTACTTTCAGTTGCTTCGACAATCCGAAAAAGTTACTGAAATTTTGGGACTGCTTATATCGTCCATTACAAGTTCCAAGCATCTACGGAAGTATTTTTCCATTTGGATACCATGAGTTGATTCGTAATGTCGTGACCATGTGATCAATGTTGTATCTAATATCTATGGTCACGTGATCTTTAATAGGCAAAACACAGCTTACATGCTCCCACCCTGAATCTCGCCAGATATACATGGGAGCATGTCTGTAGAATGTCACACTTTGTAACATAGAGGCCCAACATACAATGGTCATGGCCATAACAGCAACTAGGAACTTACAACAGGTGGAATGAGATGCAATGCTCTCTCAACATCCACCTTCATTAAAAACCATCATATGCCAAGCTACGCTCGCAACCATTATTATCTAATCTTTTTAATGATCAGGTAGACGGAATTTGCAACAAGCCGCCAAGGATACATTATTTCCATCCCTCACAGTCTCGGCTACAAAAGAGGTATTTGTAAGGCAACGAACAAAAGGTCGAACGGATGTCCCTAGAGCACATACCACTGGGAAGGAGTTCTATCGAATTTACAGCTGTCGAAAACCGCAGTCTTCCTGAACTAAGTGGAAAAGTCTAAGGGTGGTCGATCCTTTTCGCCAGCATTTCCACGAGAACCTCTTCATCTCAAATGACATTTATCCCCTCTCCGCAATCGCAAGAGAAGGCTCCAATCGTTTCGTTGCCATGGGGAAATTTACCATGATGACATGTGGACCCAACAAATGGTTTTAGGAACTCGATATCAGGTTCAGCGCCCCTCCTAAGCCTTTGTCCAGAGTTCTTTCAGATACAACGCAGCACTTATCACTTGGTCATCGACCTAAGCGCATTCAGTCAACTCTTTTACACACTTGGGTACGCAGTGGAATGCAACATCGGATTCTAATGCCGTCCGTTATGGAGACTGCCCAATCGGTTTGGAGTTGCAAGAGGAGAGACTTCACGTTCCCATTCACATGGCTTTCATAGGTCTCTGATTCGTCTACAAAAGGTTACAAAACAGCAGATAGTTGCATTTTGGAGCATTACATGATTACATGTGTTACCCTCCCCATTCTCAATTTCCTTGTCAACAAAGACGTATCTGATCTCGTACCATTTCAAGATTTGTGTTCGACTAGATCTGAAACCAGTATTCAAGTAAAAAGAATGTTTCTCCAGGAACGAGGATTGAATTAATGCAATTTTAGATACCTTGTCTATATGACGCAATCCATCTGCTAGAAAATTCTTTCGCCTACCGACTTTTGCTCAATGCAGCAGCGGACGTTTTACACTTAGATCGCTTTCTTGGGCTCCCATAACAATGATTCTGTGGTCCAACCCTTGTTCACTGAACCAACTTTCACAATCCGCACAATATGAGGTTGCATCACGAAGGCAGGGAAACAACTCTTGGCTCGCATCGAGGATACCTCTATAGTACAACCTCAGGCAATCACGATCGGTATCGATGCGAAGACAGGAGGGGGAGCAAGTTTTCGGACCATTTCTGGGTGTCATAGTTATGTGGGCCCTCAGTATCTTCGAGATGAATACCGTTTTGAAAGCATTTCATTAGTGGATGGAGAACCCACATGGGAATATAGTTTTCATTCTTTTTGACAACTATACTTCGGTGACATATCTCAAACAGCAAAGTGGTACCAAGTCCCCCAGGTCTTTGTATTCTTGTCTAGAGTTTCCTAAAGTGGTGTCCTCAGCGACCAATCAACGTTTACATGCAACATATAGTATGCTGGCTAATGTGTTGGCAGACTCATTCTTCTTCAAGAAAGAACTAATACAAACGGAATGGTCTCTTCATCTCTCAGTTTTCACTCAATAGATGCTCGATGGGATCGACTTATTGACATATTGGCGACAAGGTGGAATGACAAAATCCCAACCTTGTCTTGGCAGTGTAAAACACCTACATAATCGATGCTCCTTTTATAGATTGGAACGGCCAGATGTATGTACTTCTCCATCCCCCATGGTACTGAAGGTGATACAGGAATCAAAAGAATGAGAAGAATTCTCCTCATCCTGATTACTCCTCTCTGATGGCAAATATTGGAACCTCATCGTCTCGCAACAGAATCTCCAGGAACTGAGATATTCTTTCATCTGCATTATGCAGTCACGATGGTATTTGTTTAATCCCAACCGTGAGTTACGCAGCCTGTACGCCTGGATGTTATTAAAATACGCCCTTAAGAACAAATAGTTTTCACAAATAGTGGAGAATTCCTCAAGTGAGATGACCATCCACCTTAGAGAGGTACGAAGGCAATGGAATATAATATCAATGGAGTGCACAAGAGCACTTCATACCAATGTAGGCATCCATACCTCAATAGTTAATTTCCTTTGGATTTTTAATGAGAAACAGCATCAATTACCAATCACAATTGAACCTATGGTTCCACGATTACTGACGTACTGATTTATCATGGAAGAGAAAATATCGGACAAACCAAAGACTTTACCGATCTTCTGTTCATTCAGGATTTTACTTGGCCAGTGACACTGGATCCTTACCCAAGTGGTATTTATCATGGGTATTAACCTGGCTGAGCTTAATTAATTCACCTCGTCACTGATGGGTGGTGCTATGTATCTCGATATTGGGTGTTTAACTTTTGGCCATGATTGTAGATTGTAATGCTCATTTTTTTGGTAAGCAACAAAGTTACATAGCTAATTTTTTCCATGATTCCAGATTACATTTTAAGATAATGATCATTTGTAAGCAACAAGTTTACTTGGATTTGAGTTCAAGACGTTAGTTTTTCCTGAGGAAAAAAACGTTGTCTACCTGATGTTTTTTTAGGTTGATTTGACAAGTAAATAGACCTGATTTTGTTTATAGTTAGGGGTCATTTTTCATTAAGATGATGGAGTTTTTTTCAGTAACGTATATTGAGATATAGGTCAAGTGGGGATGTATATAAGTTTGTTTGCATCAGAATTATGCATTCGTAACATCTGTCTAGTGGAATAAGTCTTCTAGTTGTGCTCAGTTATATTGTGAGACGATTTATTGATTTAAATTATTCATTGGAATTACAAAGTGTTTATTGCCTTTTGGACTAAAACAATGCTTTGGGATTATAAATTTATTCAAACAATTTAGAGATTATATCATTGTGATACAGTAAAACTTGGCACGTCGGTCCTTGCAAGGCTACTGGTACATCAGCACATTCGGGACCTTGAATTCACTCGGAACATTATATACTTTTGAACCTGAGATAGAATATTTAAGATTATTAGGGATTTAATTCACATTACTGTAATTTCCTCTTAAATTTTAATTTTAACTTAGAAAATTAAATTATTTTTTTAATTTTACTAAACTTGTTGGCTTTGCTTTTTCAGTTACATAGTTTAAGACCATAGAGTCAAAACAATCTGTAGAAAGAATTTTGATCCAGTTATAGTAAGATGGGTAAAACCAACATGCTATAAACTTTGAGACATGGTTTGTTGTGTTGTTAGAATACTACGCACGCTTGCTTTGCGAAATGATCATCTAATAAATTATGTTAAGCCAGGTGAGCAATAGCAGACGCACTTGAGCCTTTGTTATGGATTGTTTAATAAATCAAAGTGTTAGGTCCAAGTACACTTAAAAAAACACTTATTATTTTTTGAATTAAAGATGTTCAAATATGGCTCAATGTTTTTGAATTTTTTTAAAAATAAAATCTTTCTCTTCCGTTCTTCCCCTAATTCAGAAATTCAGAAATAATGTATTTAGGTATAAATCTGTTTAAATGCTGCTTATTCATACATCTATCACTCACACACGTGTGCGCACGCTCGCAAGCATAATAAAAATAATTTATAAATATAAATTAGAAATAGTTTATTCCCCTATAAAACAAAGAGAAAATTTAAGAAGATCTTATAGTAATGTGAATTTAATCCAAAATAGGCCAAAAAGTTTTATTACAAGTCGTGATGAATAAAGTTCTAATTAAATTCCAGTGGTATTCCAAATAAGATCAAGCACTGAAGGTGTTGATAAGCATGTAGTATCGAATGTACTAATGTAACAATAATCTGAAGTGTGATGATGCGCTGTTAGTGTTTTGACGAATCAATAATATAATCCAAGATATTTTTGTTTGAAATCACTATAATTCCAAATTAATGTTTCTGTCAACGAATATTATTGAGCACTTTGTAAGTCCAGAGCATTATAATTTGAATAAATAATTCTGCTTCAAGATCTTGTAGTTCGAATGAGTAATTTCTAGATAAACAAAATTATAAAGCCCTCTACTTCACCTAGATCACAATTATCATTTTTCTATAAAATGACCCTATCGATTGAAACTTCCATATTGTTCTACTTCTTTTTCTTGAAAAGGAGGAATTCCAATAACCATGACATATATACCAATAAAATATGCTTACTTCTAATGAGAATGATTCTAATATTTACCCACACCAATATAAAAATATAGCTATGTATTATTTATCAAAATAAAAACATCAGTGTCTATAGTCGGGGACAACATGAACTTGATTTTGGACAAGGTCAGGTCCAACATATAATTAAACATAACACACAATGATGTAGAAAACACACACATATACGATACATTACATGTGCAATCAAACATTCTGTCAGGATTCATTATCGCGTAGCAATTATGATGTCACACCAATGTCGGAGTGATATCTGGAATTGCATTTAGGTTTTGCCTTCATTCGTATGTATCCGTTACTCTTGCCTTCATTCCTATGTATCTGTTACTTTGGCATCATTCTGATCCTCCACAGTCGCATCTTGTAAATTTTTGTAAACCGGATATGGATTATAACTAAACTTCTCCCCAGGAGCATCTTCTTATGTTGGGGGTGGGGTACTCTAGCCAAAGTGTGCCTCTCTAGATCAGGTGTGAAAACCTTTCTAGTGTCTGGATCTTGTAATCGGTTAGTAGATCCTGGGCTTGATGTAGTTGATGTCCAACGTGTCTAGATCTGATATTGATTCATATGTGAATGGAACTTGCATTGGGTGAGCAGATCCTTGCTGTGCTGAAGTTGGCTCAGCATTGTCTGTCTCTAGCGTATCTACCTTTAATGAGGTCAGAACTATCAGAAAGTAACCTTTTTTATAAGTACTGAATGCCTTCGTGTGTGAGAGGTGAAGATGTCCTATGTAAGCGTCTAAACTAGTCAATGCAGCGAAAGAGGTCTGCTTAATGCTACTGTAATTACTAGAGAAGTTAATAATTTTCTGTCCAACTCTGGAATTTGTGGTGCCAGTTTTCGCTAACCAGGCTACAAATATATTGTCTATATCAAAGTTAACTTTTTCCATAAACGCTTACTCATGGGGGTATCTTGGTTTTCTATAAGCCATCACAAGTTCAGGCCACAAGGATTATAGCTCCGTTATCACTTCGGATCCATTATTACACTGAAAAATTTATAGCACTCTTTGCAATAGGAAAATATATAACAATGGACAGATAACTTCCGCTGCTCCCTTAGACGTTAGAGGCTTATGAATATAGATCTTGTTAAGACGGTCTTGGTAAACATTATCCGTTGGAAGTAGCTTTGACACATGGACTGAACATCAATAAGATTCATTGTGACAAAGAGCCAAAATTGTTGCTGAATAAGGGGCAAATCGCAGTTCCTAAGTGGATGTGTCATTTTAAATTGACTTGTAAAGTGGTATTGATTCTTTGGTAACATTTGCATATTGTGATTTCCTTGTTCCTTTCTATCCAAACCCCCATGTCTGTCGCAATATGAGCACTCTCTCTGTCGTCATAAATGTCACCAGGTGCAGAAATTTTACCCCAGTCACTGCTAGTAAGTTTTAACAATTTTCATGCGACGGTATTTCTTGCTGGTCTAGTAATTTTAACTTAAAATGTATATGTTGTATCATTAAACAGGCTATACAGGAAAACATGAGTGGCACAACAGTCTCAATAGCGTTTCTTCTCCAAAGACATTTTATTTCTTCGCTCGAGTATATTTTACGTTGTAGTGTGCGTTGTTTTATTTAACGTATATCTTTTAAATATTTTTGGTAATGATAAAATTGCTACAAGATAAAACAACTGCAATTTTACACAGGCATTCGTCTACATTAAAGTAAATAAATAACCAAGCTGTCACTACTTTGTTTAAAATTATATATTTTTTATTAAACAATCAGGACAAAAGTTTTCTGACATTCAAAGCAGCGCAAATTCTTCCCTCTGCTAAAAGTTTCCAGGAGTATAAGTTTATACTCACAATGTTCTGTGGGTTTTTTTGAAGTCATCTTCCGTACGCATAATGATAATTCCTTACCTATCAAACTAAAGTTGCTGAATTAATGATCTTCAAATTCTGTTTTCTATACTATTTTATATTTTAAAATTATTTCATTCTTGTTAATTATGGGGGTTTGTTATAGTTGGGGTGGGGTGCTCCCAATATTTTATTTAAACTATTATAGAAGTCCCGCCCAGGCTCGATTTTGATTGGAAGTTAAATTAGTGAAAGATAGATGTAAAGCTCCGAGCCCCCAGTCAGCAATGCCGACGTTAGATAGTTAAATATACAAAAAGGTTGAAATTCAATGAATAACAATTTAATAACAATTCAATAATCAAATACTTCAAATTTCCAATTACACTCCTTCCGTTCTACCCTTTAATAGCCTATTGCATCACTCGATTAACAGTGTGAGATTGATTTCCACCTGTCCTTGTATTCTATTCATCTGTGGTATTCTTCTCTCTCCTATTTCTCCCAATTCCTTCTCCTCTTCCTTCCCGACTTTCTCCAAATTCCTTCTCCTCCTCCTCGACTCCTCTATACTCCTTCTCCTCCTTCTCCGCTTTCTCCTCCAGAATCCTTTTCCTCCTCCTCCACTTTCTATCCACCTTCTCTCCACCGACTAGACTTCTGTCGACTTCGTTCGGCTAGTCTCAATTCCGTCTCCATCTCTTGGGGGGCGCTCACCAGTTATTATGTACTTTTGAGAGAGTGATGTATGTATGGTGAAGTTGTTTGCATTTAAAACATGCACAGTGGAGAGAATGTTGGCATACCTCTATGCTACTTTGATGTAATGTGGATGACATTTCTTTGGATATTGTACTTTTGGAAATTGTAAATGATCTTAGCACACTGCTAACTAAAATGACTGCTCCCTTGTGCTCCAAAAATCAGCCTGAATTTGTCTAAAGTACACTATCCTTAGTAGCTTTTAAAATAGGGAAAATGAATTTTGCCAGACTAGAAAATACCAGCTTCTGAAAGTGCAATGAATGAATTACCAAATATATAAAAAGTAAAAAAAGTTATCGGCTCTTTCTTTTACAATTTACCTCAGAAGTTCAGGAAGTGAAAATGACCAAATGGAGCTAGCACTTTTTGAAAGGTGCACATCTGGAGTAAGGCTAAGCTGTATAATCTATAACCTATATTACACCCATCAATCATACACCAAAATAAAGGGAATTAAAGGTTCTTTGAACAACACCTAAAATATACATGGTCTTTTTTAAACAGCCAGTATAACTAGTGAGGAAACCCGGAGGAAGTCTTTTTCTTTAAAATTCTAACCCTATGCAAAATACGAAACTGTAGAGCGCCACCTTGCAGACTCGGGACTCAACTGAACCCCTAAAATGCTTCCTTTTCGAAGCTTTTGCTTTCCTTAGAATCTACCTCTAAGTTTTGCCGCCAAATTACGAGTGGCTCTCTCGGAGTAACTCTATTGCTCAAAAATCTGTCTTGGCAAAACTAAATTTTTCTTAGAGTTCTGAAAGTTATAATTCGCGTTGAATTGTAATCATGTCCTCTATCTCAGGTTTTGATTGGACATCGCTGTGGACCGATCCAATCAAACTTAGCGGACAATGTCCCTCTCGCTGTCTGTCAATGTGGGGACGGATGAGAACATGCCCCTCTCACCCCGCGGGCTTCGCTCTGATCTTAGCACTAAGCTGTAACACAAAATTGTGAAGTAATGCGATCTATCACCTGTGCCGATTCAAGATTCCGGTCTCCGGCCGGTCAGGTAACCTGGCGTAAGAGTTTAACACTCGACCCGTGGCAATGTTTATAGATCAAACACAAACCCGCGGTACTTTTCAAGACAAGTAGATTATAGCTTGCTTATACATGACTTTATAGCTGGGGCTTAGCAAACGTGACAATTAATGAAAGCTGTAATGTACGTTTCAGTAATATATTTTTTGTTTATTTGTGTAAATCCTTTTTAAGATGCATTATCATAGAAGAGAAATGTTATATCAGTTGTAAATTTAGCTTTTTTGTGAAGTCATGTGAACAGTAAAATTCACGGGAACCAACTTATGCAACGGAAGCACATTCCGACCTTTTCGTCAAGACAGCCATGCATGCGCGCTCGGGTCTTCCGTCAACGTTTTGGAAACAGCTTGGAAAAACAGCAGTAGCCGCCATTGCCTATACATGTACACTGTATACCTGAAGATGTTGTACCCACATCATGCACATGCGTAGCGTTAATTACTGATTAAGATTACTTCTTCTTGGCCAAAACATTCCCATGTTGTAGTTTTTGTTTTGTTTGATTTCTTTAAAACTATGAGCTTACTGAGAATTACTTTCACTAAACTTGTGCAAATAATTCCATAAAGGTATCATAGTGCTATTAGCATGGTTCTGTTTTGCCTAGCGTACTGCAGCGTGTGACTAAATGTTCTATTTCATTTCCAGGTGAATTTCCCCTTTTAATTCTGTAGCATTCCATTAAGGTATCTTCAATCACGCTCCTCACAACGCATAATATTTTATAATATATCGTTGCATTAACGATGTTTTAACCTCTAGGCCATATAAGCCTTAGTTCATCGTCCCCACGATAAACTACACGAGAAGCTCGATCGGTATCTATTATTCTTCATTGCGAATGTATCTTATCAAAAACATCATTAAATGAACCAGGCTAAATGTGTCGGCTCCGTTGTTACAGAATGAGATAATTTGTAAATTATGACGTATGTTCACGTGTTACCTTTTAAAGCCACCAGCCTTGTGTTTTATCACTGAAAATAAAGAATCCATTATGTTTTTTTTTGTCTCCATCATGTTATACAGAATCATCAGATCATGCGCCTAACATACATAGGAGCTAACACCATAGTAAATATAATCTAAAGGAAGTGTCATAAATTTTCTCCAGGTAGAGTTTTTACCAACAATTGTACAGCATTGTGGCAGTGGTATCATACCGGGGTCCGACCCGGAACGCCAACCATAGTGGATCGGAGCGGTCAACCGGCAGATCTTTCGGACCAAAAGGAACTATCAGGGTTCCGTCGATAAACAGGTAACAAAGAAGACTCACCAAGCTGTACATCATTTAGCCGCCAGCCGTTCAAGTAAAGGCAATAAATAATCAATACAGATCTTTATTGCCAAGAAATATACATGCTTATATAATACATATTACAAATGATGCTTGGTTATCAAATGTTATGTATGCAGCTTTAAACATAAGCTCGAAACGGTTAATGTAAAGAACTGAAAAGGTGTGGATGGACAAATATACACAATATTCTTAATAAATTACAATAGAAATAACAATCTATCTTTTATTTTAAAAGCTTCATAAACAAATTTCATTTGTGAAGATAGTATTTTCTTATTCTTAATTAAAACAACCAACGCAGTCGTGATGATAAGAGGGGCAAGTAATATCAACTGATTCCTGCGTCGAAGCTAAATTATCGACCTAAGTAGGAGCAACAAGATGAGGCAAGAGAAGCGTTGGGGACTAGTTGATTTGAAACAGGCTTCAATAGCTTCCGGTTGAAATATGAGCAGTGACGCTCAGTCAGAGATTCAGATCAATAGCCACAGGGGACATAAGCTGAATGACGCCAGAGAAACACCAGCGACGAACGCCGAGATGAGTATTTGTAAGGACCAAATACTGCACGAAGCAGGCAGGAGGAGGCACAGTAGGCAGTCGGGGCACCTTACGATCTTTGGTTTGCTCTGGAGGCATTTCAGTTAATACAAACAAATTATTATTGCCATCAAAGAAAGGCCTGAACATGAATTCCAAGCAGCAAAAAGTAGTCTTCAAGTTTTACTTTTTTTTCTCCATATATCATGGAAATTGTCAGTGACCGAACTTACATGACCTAATGCCATGTGTTACCCATGCAGTATTGTTTATCTTAATACACTACGACAAGCAGCACACGTTTGTAAGAAAAGTGGAGGTGTAAACATTTTGATTTGTTACATGTAGCTTTTCACCACTTGTGACAGTACGTTTCCACTTCACTCGTGAAATATTTCCGTATATATATATATATATATATATATATATATATATATATATATATATATATATATATATATATATATATATATATATTCAAAACACGTAGGTATCTTCTATGTATTAGGGTGTTTGGATTGTGTTTTGTGATGCATGGCGTAAAGTACCAATCTTCGGCTTAAAATGGTCAAACATATGAGAAGCAAGAAAACGCATGAAAGTGCGAAAATACAGTTCCATGATACTTGTTTATTAGGCGATTAGAAGAAAATTAGCTGAGTATTTTTGCGTTTAAGAACCCTTAACTGACAACAACTGTTGTCTAAAGATCCTTGAAAACAGGGAAAACCTGGACCTCAAACCAGATTCACGCAGGAGTTGTTGATACCCCTGGTAGTGAGTACCCGTAACGTGTTACCGTATACATCACAAATCAATTTAAAATCGGTATCTTTCTTGTGGTAAAACGAAGATTGAATAGCCGCCGTTCATAAGGCAGTCTCATGAACTACAACTGACACACAATCTGCCTCTATTAAGAAACATACATAAAGTCGGTGACAAAGAGAAGTGATGAAGTCCGATTTTCACATGGATTATCGTCCCTTACCATCAAGAAATGAACATACATTTTCACCTTATATAGTAGTATTTTATAACCCTTCAGTGGTTTTATTTCCACTTTCCTTAGCATCGTTTCATATTTGTTTGTAATTTCGTTTTCTACATTTTTGGTCAATCTGTCTTTTCTCTGTTTTGTTTTTACACTCATCTATTTTTCCTAATTTGTATTACTGTCATCATACACCTGTCCATATACCTATATATATCTATATACTTATCCAC